>CM041777.1:64933405-64989791 GCA_023374045.1 Limonium bicolor | reverse complement strand
CAACACCGTAACCGGGTATGCTAACCTGAAAACCGACGTATCCGCGCACTTGCCAAGCCAAGTGCAGCAACAACAAGGCAAATTGGGAGACTTATGACAACCAATAAGTACTTGCTAAAGTACCACCATGAAGATTGAGGCAAATATAGGATTATTAATCCTAAGATCATGGAGAAGGAAACCTTGGAAAGGCCTAACGGCCTGACCATCATATTAACGAACATACCAGTCAGCAAGAAGCTGAACTTGGTCAAAAGCTTGGACTTGGCAACGTCATGAAGATTTTCTTTTGAACTCAAATTTTTATTTCAAACCCAAATTCTTTCTTTCAAACCCAAACATTTCTTTTGCAGCCTCAGCTTTTTAAAAGCAAACCAGAAGAATCACGGTAAGTATTATAGATGATACAAGAGGAGTTGAAAATAGAATACTTCACCTAGGCATGGGACGACCGC
This sequence comes from Limonium bicolor, assembly GCA_023374045.1. NCBI lineage: Eukaryota > Viridiplantae > Streptophyta > Magnoliopsida > Caryophyllales > Plumbaginaceae > Limonium > Limonium bicolor. The sequence continues at coordinate 64,989,336 of CM041777.1, read as the reverse complement.
ACTCCGAAGGAGCTTACGGCCTGGCAGAACCCTTTGTGAGTAGTAAGTGGAAGTGGTAACGTACCAACAAGGTACCCCACGTATGTATACATGTAGTGTACGAAACACGGGAAGTAGTCAGCTCCGTACTACGGACCATAAGGCAAATTCAAACCGAAACAGTTGGATACCTCGAATGATCAAAGAACCCAGATAAGCTTACAAAGCTAAGGAGTCAAGAACTCACTCCAGGAGAACGATTAAGAGTTAGGAAGTGCGAGAAGCACTAGTAATTGAGCAAGACATCGGATATGTCTCAAGGATATTGAAACGAAGCATATTAGCTGGAATGGAAACCCAGTCTAAACACAGTAAGGCAATACCTAACATGAACACACCAATGTTCAAGGAACAAGGTGAAATACCCAGAGTGATCTTATAAGGTACCGGAGAATACCATTCATCACCAAAGGAAATACCAAACCGGTCAAAAACGTAAGAGAGGCATTCGTGGTCTACCCTAAGGACCGGAGACGTTGTAACCCTAAACAAGATAATTTGAGACCTAGAACCGTAATACAGAGTAAACTGAACATCCTCATAAATGTTAGCCAAAGGAAATGACATAATTGAGCAACACCCAGGAGCAATCCTTGAAGGGTGTTGAACTAAATGTCGTGATAAAACACAAAAGGCAGAATGAACACTCGGCGAGAACACCGAAGGGATCCCACTTTACAGGGGATACCCTAAATTGACAATTGGCCCCGAAAATATCAAGACACTAAAGGGCCACTAATAACAGAAGCGTGATGCGATAACTTTATCGTGGAGCCCAATACTACCTCCAAGCCATTTGATGGTATAAGGAGAACCAATGCTTGTAAACAGCCTACAATGAGCAGAGCTCTAGGCAACGAGGCTAGTATGCCATGAACCCCCTACAATACATAATCAAGCGGTTGCAAAACCCACAGAAAATCATATGGAGAGAGTTGCCAAGAACGGCACCAATAAGATTGTTTAATAACTAATGAGCAAAGATACCACTCGTTGTTGTGGGACCGCGAGAGCGGTGAACATATTCCAAAGAAGAGGATGACATCAATAAATGCCTGAAAATATACCTCTTTCAGAACTACTAATGAAGTGAAGCTTGAGCATATAGTTACTATCAAGCAATGGGAAATACGCTGACATAGCAACTATTGGAAACCGAAGAGTAACCAGTTTAGAAGAAATGTGGTATGGGTATAACCTGAAGCGTGAAATTGATAACACTCAAGGAGCTCAGAGATATAAAAGAATGTCAAATTCTATAATCAGCCAAGAAAATGGCAAACCATTGTCTAAATGGTACAAAAACATGAGCAGAAGCTAAGTGATAGCTGATGCCATGGAAACCAAAGTTGGAAATAAACATAAACATAGTGCGCAGCCTGCGACCAAGATATGTGAATAAATCACACAATGATATGGAGTTGATGAATAAAGATGGTAGACAGACCGGGCAACAAGCCAGGAGTCTGCACCAAGTGATAAGGCAACACACAAGGAAGTAATGTTCAATCCTATTGCAATTGATAAGTGTAAAATATATCTATTCTTAGGACTTTAATTCTTCCTATTTTTATAACAATGCATGTCATATTTTACACTTATCATATGATTTTCCTAGATTTATATTTTTGATATGAATTGATATATTTTATGTGTTAAATGTAGGAAAAAGCTATATAAATGGATAGATAATCTCATGAGCTTTCCAACGCAACAAACGGCAAGTAAAACGGACTTATAACGAAGGATCTAGAGCCGGTTGAAGATTGCAGTAATAATTATGACGTACGACTATATATATATAGTCCGCCTCGCGGACATGTGTGTGGAGTCCGCCTGATAAGTAGCGGACATCACAGGCGCAACCGCCTGTTAAACTCGCGGACATGTGTGTGGAGTCCGCCTGATAAGTAGCGGACATCACAGGCGCAACCGCCTGTTAAACTCGCGGACGGGACCAGAGGTGTCCGCCTCATTTGCTCGCGGACGTGAAGGCGGACAAGGAGGCGGACGTGCTAATTCATGCGCGCGCGACTAGTTTTCTTCTCCGATTTTCCATTCTTCCTTCGCGGCGCCGCACTTCATTAATTGCAGACGGTGACTACCGCAATTCTCTAATTCACGCGTGACGCCGACCCTGTCTGCAATCAATTCCTCTGCCCGATGAAATCTCTGACTGCAAATCTCCACGATCTGCTCACCAACTGCACGCCTGCTCCGTTGTCTGCTTCTTATCTCTTTTCCTATAAATAAACTACGCTCCCTTGTTATTAAGGCATCCCTTCTTTAATCCAAAGACCATTCCATCACCTAGTTCACGAACAGCTCACCTCACTCGCTCACCACGTACAAACCACATTCATTTCTTTTCTCCCCGTTTTCTCCATTTTTATTTGTCTTTCCACCACATCACATCTCTACCATTTATTATTATTATTATTAGTACGACGTGGATACAGAGGCGGAGCTGGGATTCAGAGTCGACTTGCTAGCTGGAGTTTTCTCTACCCTCTCTCTTATTTTGTTTAAACGTTGTTTATATATAGTTATGTTTAATTAATAAACTTAAGCCCTCCCAGGTTTGGGATGCGAGCCTATTTTATATAATTATGTTATGTTAAGCTTTCCACTATGATTTTATCTAAAGTAGTAGTTTAATTCCAGTTATTCATCTGCTTTAATTCTCTGATCAATTATTAAAGCAATATTTGTAGTTTTCTAATCAACACGCGAGAGCTGAGATAGTAAACAAGACATAGGAATTAAACCTGATTAACAGCTAGAAGCCTGATCCGGCCTATAGGTTAATTAGTCTCAAATGGAAGCTGTTCTTTATGCGATTGGTTGTGTCCGGATTAGAGCATTAGTCTGCTGCTAGTTCTAGCAACTGGTTAGGGTTCGTTAGATTTAGTCGTCAACGAATTATTTATAGTTTCTGAGTTTATTACTTAAGTGGTAAAGTTTATATTAATATAATTAAATAAATAGGTGAGCAGAACAACCTGGGATGTTTTCTTAAAAAGACAAAAAGATTTATAATTCCTATTTTTATTATCTTGTTCTATTTTAATTGTTTTTATTATTATTTTGTTTAAGTTAAGTTTGTAATTATTTCTTCTCCTAAAAAATTGATAAAATCTATTTACTAGAAGTCTCAGTAAATTTAATTCATTGTCAGTTATCCACAGCGAGGTCCCCAAGAGTACGACAACCCCACGAATCCACTATCCCGCAAAACAATTAGGTACACTGCCTAAGTGGTAGAAGTAGTCACATATTTCTCCATCAGCAATCGCATAAGAGATTTACTACCAAGGGTTTACGCCTCTGCACTCTATAGGACTGAGTGTTTTGGTATTGCACTTGTGCAGTAATGATCTAGTGGGATAGCTAGGAATATGAGAAAATGACAATTGAGGTAAAAGTAGAAGAAGACTTATAAAAGTCACAAAGACTGACGCATAGAAAATGCAAGGTCATAGAAGTAAAGAACACTTGTACGGAATCAGATGAAGTGGGCATAATTCAGAAGTCACTGACAACAGAGGAAGCACTACAACTAAGTTGTGGCTTAACCTCAACTGACAATAAGTCGGAGGAACCCAGTGAATAACCATGGGAGTACGAACAACATGTATATAGATTCCCAAAGAGCTGGATAGAAAATCTGAAGCTCATTGAATTCGCGTACGGTAAGAAATACCACGCATGATTGATAAACCTTATTCCCAAGATAAAAACTGATAAAAGAGTATTGCATAACACATTAAGAATAATGAGAAGGGTGAGTAAACCCTAAGTTATCAGGGTCACGCAGCAGAAGCTAGTTGGCCCATAATTCTAAGGTTTAGTATACCTAGTGAATGGATGGTTAATCATCAATGCCTTGAAGCCTGAAAGGCTATAACAGAATCTGGTTAAGAGTCAAATTAAACTCCAACGAAAATTCTTGGTGCAGGGACTAAACCAGTAAATTGGTTAAGACCCTTTGACCAAGGAACATTGTATAATAGACCGCTTGGAAGTTAGAACTCTCCATGACGGCTGAATGCCTTTGACCAATGTCCAATGTTGACACATGGTAGATTATGTGGGCGTAATCCCTTTTTAAGGGGGGTAGGGCGAAAACCGCGAAGTGTATGTTTTTCGTAATAGTGCGTAAATTGCATTGTGCATAGCGCAAGATAATTTGTTTTGAATGATTGGTACTTATGTTACATAAACATTTGTATCCACTCATGATGTAAATTTGACTATTTATGAGACTTGAAGCGGAAAGGAGTATTGATTGTGAGACTTGAAGTGGAAAGGAGTAGAGAGACTCCAGGGGAATGAGAACCCCGATTGGTAATAGTTTGGGAAATGAGTATGTTAGGGAAACTTGATTAGTATAAATCGGTATGAAACCGATGTTGAACCTAGTGGGAAGTGAGTCCCCTAGGTAACTTGATTTGATTGTATTGGTGAATAATTGGAGGATAGGAATTGATTTGACTTGTGAACAATATGAGGATAGAAAAAAAAAACTAATTGGGAATTAACCTTTGAATTTCTTAGGTATAGTAGTTGAAGAAATTGGGCAATAATTGATGAGATGACTAGTAAGTGAGTGAATGGATTCTAGAAATTGGTAAATGTATTGATGGGTGATTATGACTAGAAAGATTAAGAAGATAGAAAATGAAATTAATGTTTAACTATTTGATTGGGTGAATTGAGGTGGGAGGTGGAACTTTATTTGCTAGCGATCAAGGGAAACCAAACACAAATTGGGATGGATGGATAGGTCAACACCAATGCTGATCACATTGGGGTTGAATGACTCTTGAAGCTCCCTATAAGTGGCCACAAGTAATCGCACTAGTAATAGGTGAAACTAACATAAATTGGAAATTGGAGTTGCATTGAAGTTTTCAAAATGAATTTCCATACTGATTTTGGCACAATGATTTGTCTTCATACTTGAGAATGAGGATCGGTTTTGAAACCGCTCCCACGGGCGCTAGTTGGACCTTCCCTAGGCTAGGCACCGGTATCGGGTCAAACCTAGGAAGTAAGGCTAGTCGTGAGCCGGTGGAAGTGATGACTAGTTTTGAAACCATTACAACGGACGAGCAATGGTACTAAGTGACCGGTAGGGCGTTTGTAGTGTGTGTTTTGTATTTTTCCAAGAGCCGGCGGATATGAGTAATCCGGTTAGGGAAGAGTACCCACTTTGGAGCCTGAGGATCTCTAGATGTGCAAATGAATTTGATCAGAACCAAAGGACCGTAGGGCCAGAGAGCGTAAGTGCCCAAAGTCATGACGGCCGTGAACCAGAAAGCGTAAGTATTCAAACGTGACCGGTACCTAAGGGATCACTCGTTATGGGGGAGAACTTTGTGCCTAATTGTCTACGGATGGACCCCCATGGAGAGATTGGAAAAGGATATTTTTTATTGCTATGCATGCTGTGACATGTTGTTTGGATATGTGGTATACACCGGGTTAGGCTTTTAGAGTCTGTAACACCCCTACCGCTAATACCATCATTACTGTACAATTACTTACCTTCGCAGCGGATACTACATACATAACGGCGGGTGTACAATGCCGTTAGTCACCCACGTGACTAACAAGGCGAGTTACAATACTACATACTATCGGTCTGATGAATATGAACATACCGAGTGCTCTACACCATACAATACTTCCCCTTGCATACTAAACCATAATTTCAATACAACTCCAATACAATACTATACCGAGTATACTACCATCCTTACCTTACCGATACAGTTTGAACTTCCAAATTCGCATTACAAATTACAATACAAGTACAAATCCCTACTATACAACTACCCATGCTTACGTAGCAGTCCCCGTCCTACTCTCTCGAACGGTGGTCAGCTTCGTGTACCTGCACACTAAAAAAAAGTCCCCCGAGGGGGTCAGCTTACGCTGCATATGAAATCCGCATATACCGCGTGCTAATCGCTGTACGCCGACTACCTTGGGTCGGATATACATGGAGTTCATTTTACATGCATACATACATACTCATGCTACAACAATACAATCACAATACCAACATACACATACAAGGTTCAATACTTACTAAGGAAGACAATTCAATAGTCAACCATTCATATGGGTTATTCATTCATTACTCTTTGTACTGTGTTCGATATTCTCTACTCTACTCATACTCAATCCTTACTCTTGTATACTGATCACTCCATGTTCAATACCTTACTCGTACACGATCCTTACTCTGTACTCGTTACTATACTAGTGCATACTCACTCCTCAATTCTCTATACTTACTCTTACATACTCGATACTCAATACCTCCTCATACGTACTCAATACTCGGTACTCATTACATACTCGTACTTGCTTCTTACCCGATACTCATTACTTTACTCATACGTACGCAATACTCAATACTCATTACTTGGCCTCTGGGCGGAGTCATACACAAGACTCGCCACTGGACCTACAATACGAGGCTATACGCTTAGCTCCTCAAATACTCAATGTCCGTTCTTACTGGACTACTCATATTCCCAACACTCTTCTCTCAGAGCACAATACAATCTCTTGGATTAGCCTAGAAGTATCTCTCTTGATAACCTCCACCAGTTTAGGGAATTACTACCGACTAGTATCCTCAGTTTTAAGGGTTTCCCCAACATATCGAATACTCTCATGTTCGGGACATACTTACATCAGTCGGGTCCTCTCATAATGGGTCGACTAAGTGCTAAGGGGTTTGGAGATCCCTCATCATTCTTTACCACTCTCATGGTTCATGTTTTGCACCAAGATTAACTCCTCTAATAGAGGTTGCTTATATACTTCCACTACTTTTCGTTTGTGGATTATTCATTTCGTTTCTCCTACCGTTATCGGGAGGTTATTACTCCCGTACACTCTCTCACATTTTAGTGAGTTCATTGGTTTACGTTATCGTTTATTGGTTCGTTGGTTTAGTGCATTGCTACGGTTCCATTAATTCACACATGACTCTCACTACGAGTCATTACACAATAAGACTCATCTATGAGTCGGTCTACGCACTAAGTAAAGCCACACAATCAATCAAGAAGGTTAGCTCAATCAACATACAGCAAGACATATAATGAAAGGCAATAAACCGTTTTCATGCTTTAGTCTTGATTAGCCGGCATACAGCACACAAATCAACGTAACTCGGTTAGCATACGGGGCATGAGGAAATCATACCTTTCACCGGGGTTAGCTTTACCGTGTGTTCCCTTGTTCCTCGTTTCCCACTTGTTCCACTGATAATGTTTCCAACATTGTTATTAACACTATGTTCATACGATACATAAGTAACTACTACTCTCGTACTTACCCCGTTATCCCATTACTTCGGTTTACTCAATGTTCTTATACTCTCTACTTCCTTAATTAATCCTCTTACTTGTTTCCCATTCACATACTCATTCCCTTACCATTAGGGTTACATTAATGGGGTACTACTAAGGTCCCATATATATGTACATATCTATACATATATACATACATATGATTACTAGGTTATTATTATTATAATAATTTTTTTTTTTTTGACCCGACCGACCCACCCTGGGTCGGACCCATGGGTCGGTCGGGTGCAGAGACTTCGATTACAGAAAATTCCAGTCCGACCGACCCAGCCAGGGTCGGTCCATTGGGTCGGTCCGTTACAGAAGTATTTCCGACTAAAAATTCCTACTCGACCGACCCAGGCAGGGTCGGTCCCCTGGGTCGGTCGATTGCAGAAGCTTCCGAGATTGTAGACTTTCGGGTCGACCGACCCTACTAGGATCGGTCCTAGGGTCGGTCCAGCCCAGTACCCATTTTAATTACTTATTTTGAACCCCAAACTCTACCCAATTCACACCCAATCTTTTCCTACTCATTTCCACAAGTTCCCAACATGTTTTAGTGCCATTTAGGCTTCCTAAAATACCTCAATTCATTCACCAACCCCATTACTAAATCCATCCACCAATTCATACAATTCCCTCACTTCCTTTTAACACTTACAACAGTTTTTCATTCTCTTATGCTACAGATTTTCAAACTCCATTCTCCCATCCAATACTTCCTCAAACAATGCCATTCCTAGCATTCTAAATACCTCACCTTACCATGCCAATTCGTTTCCATGCCATTACACTACCTACACCCAAGTTCCAACACTCATTTTACCAAATCCTGCACACCAATTTTTCTCTAGTTTCTACAATGTTTTACTACACTTCTTGCTACAGATTCTATACCCTTTCCTTCTTATACTACAACCACTACTCCATGGTCATTAAACATCCCTATTATCCCCAATACATACTTTGGTTCTCCCATTCACCAAGTTATTCTTAAATACACAATTCCTACCAAAATTTCGCCATAGCTCACCTACAATTCTCACTTATCCACACATACCCATTAGTACCAAAATCATTCCTATTCTAGCCACACCCGTACAAGGGTCCTACCAGCACACATACAAATATAAATTCCTCAAGACCTTCTCAATCCACAATTCCAATACACATACACATCACATTTGGCTCCAAAGCCTACAATTCAAATACTTGTCCTTAAATACTAAAACATTCACAACTACAAGTACTTGGTACAATAGTTTAGGTTCTTTTATTTGCTTACCCATTCCCATTACACTAATGCATTAAATTGAGCATTAGGAAGGAGCTCTTACCTTGAGCTTTTGATTCCTTCTTTTCTTTTCCATTTCTCCTCTTGCTCTCTTTCTTGTCCAATCGGTTTTATGGGGAATGGAGTTGCCAAACTCCATTCCCATTACCCAAGCACACAAAGACAAGCATAATTAATCTACTAACCCTCATGTTAACACTAATTCATTGAAGTGTTTAAAATACAAATTCTAGGGTTTACCTTTGGAGTGCTTTAGGAGGGGTTTTAGCCCTTGGTTCAAGAAGGTTTTCTCACCACCATTGGAGGGTTGAAACAATGCTCCAAAGCAAGAGAAAAAACAAGGTAAGAGAGAGGCAAAACCGGCCATGCAAAGAGATGGAGAAATATGAGGTATTTCATGGAGATTTTTACCTTGTTGGAAATGGGAGACTCCAAGCTTCACAATGGTGTGCTTTTCTCTTCAAATGGGGAAAACCCATGGAGATGAAGTTGCTCATTTTCGGATTTTGAAAAGATGGAAATGTAGAGCTTGAAGAGGGGAGTTCAAATATGTATTTTATTTTACATTTGGAGCTCAAATGGAGCTAGGGCATGAGGAAGAATGAAGAGAAGCCATGAATGCCATAGGAGAGCCCTCAAAAATCGCCCAAGCCAGAGAGGAAAGGAGGGAGACGGTGAGAGAGGGGGAAATAGGAGAGAGAGAAGAGGGAAAAGTGAGGATAAGAGGAGAGAGGGGGTTATTTACTTTTGTACTTTTTACTTTTTGCTTTCTTTGATTTACTTATTTGTTACTTGTGTGTGTGTGAGAGAGAGAGAGAGCTGTTTACAACAGTAAAAACCTGCCCCCTTTGTAATACTAGCTGGAGCATTTTTCGTCTTTTACAGAAAACGCTCGTTAATTTACCCGGTTTTGATACTATTCACTAACCGGGCCCGTTTTCCGGAATTTTCTCGTTTCTTTATTTTTATTGATTATTAAGCTTCCATAAATGCTTAATAATTATTATTTAATGATTTATAATTTTTACGGGTCTGTTTGATCACTTAAAATAACGTTTTCGGGTGTTCTCGAAAGACGTGCGCTAAAGCTCTATTAGCGTTTTAATACATTTCTTGGATCCGTTTTCTTCGGGAATCATTCCCGTATACTAATTAGGCATGAATAAGCCTTAGAAATCCTCATAATACTCTAACCGAGGTCTCGTACCTTCTTTGGTTATTTAACGCTCCTTTTAGCGTTTTTCGCTTTTTAAGCGTTTCTTCATTTCTTTTAGATTTATTTTCTTTACCAAAATTACTTAGGCACTGTTAGGCCCTTAAATACGATATAAAAATAATTAAATCACCATTTTTAAGTCCGGGGTATTTCAGAGTCTGACAGGTTATAGAGAGATTATAACCATAGCATTGAGTACCTTGGTGACTAACAATCTTAGACTTACAAACTTCGTGGGCAAAGTTCTTTAAGGGGGGTAGATTGAAATACCCCGAACTTAATTAGGGTGATTAAATTACTCTAACATGATATTTGAGGGCCTATTAGTGCCTAATAAATTTTGGTAAAGAAAATAAATCCAAAAGAAAAAAGAAAACGCTTAAAAAGCGAAAAACGCTAAAAGAAGCGTTATGTAACCGTAGGAGGAATACGACCCCGACAAGGGTCTTATATGGATTTGAAAGGCTTAATAAGGCCTAAATAATATATGGGAACAATTACCGAAGAAAACAGAACCATAAAATGAATTAAAATTGCTCCTTAGAGAGGGTTTAGGATTACCGCCAATACTATCTTGTAGCAGTTAGGTTTTAAAAGAGGTTCATAGGTGATCTATGATAGGTTATGAAAAGATAAGGCCCACAAGTGGGCCACGTAAGGTAAGAGGATATCATGCTCCTTTGATCTAATGATAGAGTCGAGTGTTAGAAGGTGAATTATGGAGAACTTGGACATCCCTGATTCTTACGCTACAAGGTCGCATTGATATATCAACGTTTTGATTTAGTGACTGGTCCTTCTTTCTTAGTACTCCAAGATTTCGATAGTGAGAGTGGTTCTAAGAGTGTGAGGGAAAGAAATTTTCTTTTACTGTTCCTGCTTAATTTGGATAGGATAGTAACATTGAAGGTGATTAAGTTGGATTATAGTGCTCAAGACAAGACAATACGGTGTCACGAGCCAACAGAAAATGTGAAAACCTAATAGTAAATTTGTGAACCAATCAACAAGTCATGGAACCTCCCCTTTACTCAATCACCTTTTATTTCCTCCAACTGAGCCTTCATAGTTGTGAGGGTGGCTTGCCAATTTGGTAGTCAATTACCATCTCTCTTCTGTTTCCCTTCTAGCTCTTAGCCACAAAAGCTCAAGCTCGGGTCTTAATTGACAAGTGAAGAACCCATAACTCAAGTGTTTGGCATACACTAAAAAGACAGAAGGTAAGCCCCTGTGGCTTAATCGGTAGTGGAGTGATATCTTAGAATCAAAGGTCCTGGATTCAAAACTTACCCACTACCGTATTATGAGAAAAGTTCATTTAAAGCCTCAATATCACTCTTATGCTGAACTTTCAACCACTTATATAAAAAAAAGACAAAAGGTACCTAAAAGTATACACAACATAAAATACACTAAACTATTAGAAATAAGAAATATTAACAAAAATAAACAAAAACTAAAATAAACACTAAAATACCGGAACTATTGAAATGGTAGAACTATCAATTTCTCCCGTAGCAGTGCCAACAACTTACAACTTGTTATGCAAAATATATAAATGTGCAAGGTTTAGGCTAGTGCATATAATCGATGTAGCACAACAAGTGTTGTATCCATGATACGTTGATATTAGATATATATATATATATATAATGTCAAAATATATTGTCTTTATTGTGATTTTCCTCAGATTTAGTACTTAATTAAAGTTATTCCTATATCTACAAGAAACTTTCAAAAAAACAAGTTATTTTCATGTTTAAATGACTTAGGATAGATACGTGGGGAAATTTGACATTTTCATGGAGGAGTTAAATAAATTAAAGTGCCTACACTAACTCCCTATTTATGAGCAGGAAACTCCAGAGTCTTCCAAGCATTATAGATGAAATAATTCAAGTAAGTTAAAGGAATTCAAAGGTTTCTATTTATTTTGTAAAACTGGAGGAAATTGAAAAGAATACATCATTGAACAAGCGAAGAGCCTTGAGTTTAACTTATAAAAGATGAAGACTTTGGCACAATTCATCGCCCCATCCATTCACACATTAGTTCACTTCTATTTTTAGTTTTAGTTTTTATTTCTTTTTCTCATGCCGAGGAGTACGTAAGCAGCCGCGAGATTCCTTTCCTCCACCATCATCTTCGACCTCCAGCCTAGTAAATTGTAGATCTGGATAGCGAAACAAACAGAGGAATCTTCTACTCTAGATTATTTCTTCTCTATCTCTATGTACTACTTTTTGTAACATGCTAGGCTAGGAAGGATTTACTCTGGGTGATGGTTATTTGTAGCTAGTTCGTTTTACAAGTACTTCTACAATTCTGATTCGATATTTTATTTTTGGATTGTTTCAGATTAATGTAAATGTTATGCTTTTTAATTAATCTCGCGAATTTCTTAAAAATCTTTACGAATCTTGTTATGATCAGATTGGTGATTAACAAGAAGGTCAAAATTAGATCGGATTGATTAAGTTTTCCCTTAGGTGCGTCGTAATTCTTTAAGCTTCATCCATCTATGTGTGTTTCGCTCAGTTCTGGATTAGACCTAGTGTGTTCTGCTAGATGAGCTTTTCTGAGATTATGATTTAATTATGGAAAGATATTGAAGAGTTAGTCAATCCATATCTCTTATCGATTAATAGAAGTTCGCATAATCTGACTAGTGAAAATAACTTGAATCCGGAGTTCCACTCATCCTTATAACTTTATCAGTTTTATTTTAATTTATTTTCTTCTTTCTTATTTGATTCCCAAAACAAGAACAACCCCCTGACCACAAACCCTAAAAACCTGTCGAGTTAGTTGCTACAATATAAAGTATAGAACAGTTTCCAAATAGATTACCCTACCCCCCAAAACACCAAAACCACCCTAGGATAGCTAAAAACGTCGAAGGACTTTTTAGGGTTTGCAGTGGCGGGTTTAGGGTTAGACCCTAAACCCGCTACCACAAACCCTAAAAACCTGTCGAGTTAGTTGCTATAAAATAAAGTACGAAACAAATTCCAAATAGATTACCCTACCCCAAAACACCCAAAAACCACCCTAGGATAGCTAAAAAACGTCGAAGACATTTTTAGTGTTTGCAGTGGCGGGTTTAGGGTGGTCATACAAACATGTACAAATGTTCATTAAGGAACATGTACATTCTCACATTTGAACATGTACATCGTCACATTAAAACATGTACATTCTCACATTAAAATATGTACATACATCCTCACATTAAAATATCATTATGTACATCTAAAAATAATTTTTTTAAAAGTTGACAAAATATATTCATGAGTGGTCTTATTTTGAAGAGCTTGAATTTAGATGAACAATGATATAATTTTTATTCATTTTACACTTATATATTAAAAGTTACAACACTTTAAAATTATTGTTATTATAATATAAATAAAGAAAATTCTTTTTTTTTAAAGAAACGAACCCGTAGCGCTTGATTCGCGAATCGTCCCTCTGTTTCTCCCATATTCCTATATTTTTTGTTTTATTTTAATTAAAAGGGAAGAAGAAAAAAAAGAAAAAAAAAGAAAGTGAGCGGCGTACCTGGATGTAGCCACCACTGGCTACAGTGAGGTGTAGCCCAGAATTTGCGTATTATATATGTCTAATATGTATGGCTGATATTTACGTATTGACTTAATGTAAAAGCAATTAAATTATAAAATTAAATTATAATTGACCAACAAACTGAAGCATTAACATTTACTCCTCCTGTTCTAAATAAAGTCGTTGTAGGCTTTAGAATATGTTCAAATGAAGTCGTTTTAGACTTTTTGTATCTGTCTTTCTACTTTTACCCTTTCTATTTTTCTAGTTATTATTATTATTACACTCTACTTTTATCTTACCAAAAATACACTTATTTTTTATTCTCCCAATACAAAAGTAAGGGTAATACTAGTCTTTTTAACTCTTTCTTAAAAGTTGTGAAAAAGTCTAGAACGACTTATAATTAGAACAGGAGGGAGTATAACGTAGCGGAACTCAAAAATTGAAACATTTGCGAACTGGAAGTCTGGAAGAGTAGTACTAACCTCTTTTACGAGTAGTCAATCTCATAAATCCCTTATGTAATTATCTTGACTCTTGATGATTACAAGCAGAACGATTACAGGCTGAATAGAAAGAAATATGCTTATCCAATCAGGGTATTGGACCAAACTATGTGCTCGGAGTTGTCATTCGCTGAGCACGAAGACAATGGCCGTCTACCTTGCTCAAACCACTACCGCCACCTTCTTATCGAAACCCTCTCTTCTCCTCCGAAAAAGAACCTTCTCTTTCTCCGTTCCTTTCTCCACTGCGGCTTCCCCCTCATCGGATAAGGTTTTTCACCGCCCAAAATGGCGGCAGCAAGCGGTTTCTTCCGTCGAAGTCGGTGGGGTCAAAATTTCCAAAGAAGGTTAGTTGTGCAAGTCCCCGAATTGCATCTCTCTTCTTCTGGTTGCCCAAAATGTCTGGGATTGTGGAAGTGTGATAGTTGATTCAGTTACTGCTTCCAAGTTAATAGGCTTATGGTTTACTGTCTAATCCATGTACTGATTGAAACTGCAATACGTATCAGCTGGTTGGGGAACTCTGTCGATTACTTTTTGGGGGGTGCATGTGTCTCTTATGTCCTATTCATATGTTACGATGGTCAAACCTTGCAAGGGCACATATTCCGTCGTCTCACTGGTGCCCTTGCTGAGCCTTCTAAAATTCAGGGGGATATTTATGCTATTGATTCACATTTTCCTTCTTTTCTGAGTCCTATTTTTGCTCAATGTGAAATGATGTAACCTCAGACGTCGTCAGAGAAGATCCCACAAACAACGTCCCGGACACTATCTTTTCGAAGCTTGGAATGCAACTGCACCGGCGAGACAAACATCCATTAGGGATTTTGAAGAATGCCATCTACGATTACTTTGATACCAACTACTCAAATACATTTGAAAAGTTCGAGGACCTATGCCCAATCGTGTCAGTGAAAGCGGTATGCTCTATAGTTATTGGGCAATGTTGGACTTTCCCTTGGTTAATGATGTTTCTTTGGCTACCAATGCGATACATTTACAGCAGCTCTCTTGATTTCTTGCATTTGTGCTGCAAATACACTGATTGTGTTTGGATCACAATTAGTTCTTCAGAGTGACGTTTAAGCGTTCTGGCTTGCCTCTTCCATAGAATTTGTCTAGAGTCTAGTACTCCCAACTCCTGAATGCCTGATTTCATGAATGTTCTCTTTCATGCACGATCTTTATTTCTCTATGCCTCATTTCCTGTGCTAAGTGGTAACAGTTCTCAGGCTTCTGGTAACATTTGCCATTATGATGTCCACCATCCTATGATGATAAATATGGCACCATTTGGAAAGCTTGTTCACGAGTGGTCATGGTAATCATAATGAATATAAAAAACCTTTGAACTGATTTAGACATGATGAGATTCTTTTATCATCAGATTTAAAACTAATAATTTTCTTGGATAATAGCTAACTATTTTAGAAGTGGATTTTTATGAAAGTAGAAGTTGGAGTCTAAAAATAGGAATGTGTTTTAGATGCATGATTTTCATCAAATCACAAACCTAACCAGTGGAACCACAAAGTGTTGACAATATCAACACGTTCACTATATGCATTGCTGGGAACAAGAGAGCCGGGTTCTCTCACTTTGTGTTTTTTTTATCAAGTCTTATTGCATTATTGACAGTGTTATTGGTTACATCTTGCAGAACTTTGATGATGTCTTGGTTCCTGCTGATCATGTTAGCAGGAGTTATAATGATACATACTATGTTGATGCTCAAACAGTCCTGAGATGTCATACAAGTGCTCATCAAGCTGATATATTAAGGGAAGGCCATTCTAACTTTCTGGTGACAGGAGATGTATACCGGAGAGATTCTATTGATTCGACACATTATCCTGTTTTCCATCAGGTTTAATATACTGGATTCTACAGATGATTGATTTTCTTTGGAGGCCTCTCTTTTTCCTCTTTGACAATCATGAGCTAAGGCATAATGCAGATGGAAGGGGTGCGTGTTTTCTCACCCAATGACTGGCAGTCATCTGGAATGGATGGGACAACTTATGCTGCTGAGGAGTTAAAGAAATGCCTTGAGGGCTTAGCACGACATTTATTTGGTATAATATTTGTGCTAAGTGTCTAGTACTTTTGAATGTACATTTGAACTTGCATGGTGCTTGGTGAATATTATATTCTAACTAGTAACTAAGGGAAAAGCTCTCTTATGCATGTTAATGTACTTTATTTGTGCAGTTTAGCAGTTAAAACCCTGATGGAAGTGAATCGATTGATTTGCAGGTGCTGTAGAAATGCGTTGGGTTGATACATATTTTCCATTCACTGATCCGTCTTTTGAGCTTGAGATATATTTTCAGGTGACTGTATGCTATTTGTGTCTACTCAGCTCTGGTTCTTTTGCTCTGAAAAACAGCACATTTCTTGTTCTGTGTGGTGAGAGGTAGAATTGTAATACCTTACCACCTTAGATACTGTAACACTGAACAACCAAGTGCCTACTCATAGATAAGATTGAACAATGAAGTCCCTACTCATAGATTTTTAGAATTTTTTTCTTATAGAATACTTGGTACGTTTCAGTGGCAAAATGTATCCATTTCACATGAGTCTCTCTGAAATATATTTGCAGTTGATATATGCTCATTCATCTGTGCTCAAAGTAGGCGATAATAATGAAAGTGAAAGAGTAATTGATTGGTAATTTCCGAAATGGCTTTATTTGTAGGAACAATGGATGGAAGTTTTGGGCTGTGGAGTTACAGAACAAGAGATACTGAAGAATGCTGGTAGATCTGACAATATTGCTTGGGCCTTCGGACTAGGATTAGAGAGATTGGCTATGGTTTTGTTTGACATACCAGACATTCGCCTGTTCTGGTCAGCAGATGAACGGTTTACCTCGCAGGTAGCCAAACCATTCGTCCATTATATTTTAGTTTGACATACCTGACATTTGTCTTTTCTGACGTAAGCCACTGCCTTTGTTGTTTGCAGTTCTCCTCGGGCCAGCTTGGTGTCAAGTTCAAGCCGTTCTCAAAGGTAAACTAGAAGCAAATTACTGCTTTTCTAAGCGCAAAGCAATGTGGAAACCTGTGTAACGTTCATCTACCTTGTATAACATATCGTGAAAACAATTACTGGCATTATATTGTGAGAGATTGAAATAACTATTAGGTTGTAACATTGTTTATTAATGAAATATACCAATTATCAAAAAAAAAATTACTGGCATTATATGGTCATAACACTTGAGAGTTGGGATTATGTTGTATATCTGCAGTTTCCTCCTTGTTACAAGGACATGAGTTTCTGGATCAATGATGAATTCACAGAAAACAATCTTTGTGAAGTGGTCAGAGGCATTGCTGGAGATCTAGCTGAAGAGGTGTGGTCCTCTGAAGATTAAACATATATTAGTAGTCTCTGTCTTTTAGGAACGAGCCTGCCCATTCATAATGCACCACAGAAGTCATTTGCTTAACTGTGATTTGCAGGTGAAACTGATTGACAACTTCACCAACAAGAAAGGGATGACGAGTCAATGCTATAGGATAGCTTACCGGTCCATGGAACGATCTCTCACCGATGAGGAGATAAATGATTTACAGGTATGTTAATTCTCTCTTGTTTGACAATTGAAACTTATAAGGATTATGGGTTTTTATTTTGAATTGAAACCCATTGCTTGAATTTGGCTCCATGAACTGAACATCTCTGTGAATACTCCGGTGCAGTGGAAAGTGCGCGAGGAGGTCCAGGGTAAGTTGAAAGTCGTTCTAAGATGATATGATGTAGAAGATAGAACACCTATCAAGTAGCCCGAATCTCCAGAACTTTTATTTTCTTTGGATTATTTTATTCTACTTTGTATCTTTTGAATGGTATCAAAGTTTGACGATGTATAAATTGTTATGATGTCGTTGTTACCGGATATTTATTTATGTTGTCTCATTTTGGGAAATGAAGCGGGGGTGAAGTAGCGAGAGTGGGTGCATTTGTGTTTAAACGTCATCAGTTTAGGCCGGCGAAGCCGGGGGACAATTTTTTTCATAATATTAATTAATACATTAAAATTTATTTTGATTTTTAAATTAATATAAAATATCAATATATAATTATATTTTAAAAATTGATATTAGATATATAGTTTGATATAAAAATTACATTAAAATTGAAATATATAAATTAGTAAATGAGTTAAAACAAAATTATAAGTTAATGCCAATAATATAGAATAATAGTTCTAAACTAGTAGTAACTTCTTGTAAAAAATATTTTGAGTAATTCTAATATTATTTTAATTTATAAAGTTAAACTAAAAACACTTGTATTATAGATGATAGGGGTACATGATTACTAAGACCTACATAATAATCAGGTTTACTTTAAACTATGTTGTTAAAATTAAAATATTAAGAGCTTTCCTATCTACTATAGACTTAAAGTGATTTTTGACAATAAATTTCTAGAACAAATATTACATATTAATAGAATTAAGTGATATCATAGTGATATTTTGTAAAATGTTATGGGGCTAACAAATATCTAAAAACATAAATAAACTATATAATAAAAAAAACCTAAACTAATTTCAGCATGTAGCCGAGGGAGTTGGGGGGCCAAACACCCACCCGCCCCTGTCTCCGCTCTGAGTTTAGGTCCTACCATTTCTCCTTTATTTTATTCTGTTTTATTGTAACAGCTATATTTAAGTGTCGGTCAATACATTTCGCATCCCTAAATATGAGCAAACTGAACTGAGTATGTTTTCGATGGCCAAATCCCATCCTTTTGAATTGACTTCTTATTTCGTCCCCTTTTTCTGTGTTGTTATATTTCAACAAAGGAGTATAAGTTAATTTTATAACTTTAATTTTTGAGTTAATTGAAATTTAAATCTGTAAAACAA
Source organism: Limonium bicolor (assembly GCA_023374045.1). Classification (NCBI taxonomy): domain Eukaryota; kingdom Viridiplantae; phylum Streptophyta; class Magnoliopsida; order Caryophyllales; family Plumbaginaceae; genus Limonium; species Limonium bicolor. The sequence goes on along the minus strand of CM041777.1, from coordinate 64,970,450 downwards.
ACATCTAAAGTAATAACCGTGTTAAATGGTAATAAAACCCATATTATATAACTAAAATTGTCTCATATCGTTCAAAGATAGTTATTACTGAGAATTATTATGTAATATTGGTTGTGGTTTGGCAAAACATTTGGACCAAGCTCTCAAACGTTGAAGAACGGTTGTAGACATGTATTTCATGGTTTAGAAACTTTATTATTTGCGATCAGGTGACACAATTGCTTCCTACTATGCACCGTTGTCTGTCTTCATAGTAGGGAAATTTGAGGCAACATAAGCAGTCGCGGAGGTGGGTGGACTTGGCCCCCAGATTAAAAAAATTCAATAGGAATATATATACAATGAGTCTTAGCTACAACTATATGTAGTCATCTTTGGCTACATTTTTCATGGTACAGTTTGTGTAGAGCAAATGTACATGTTTTATAAGTTTATTATACAGTTTATAAAGTTAGTATGTACATTTGATACAAATTTAGAAATATCACAATTCATTGTATACATGTACATATACATCAGTACAGTTTTGAATGATCAAATGTACAATTTTCAATGACTGCATGTACATGTATGTAGCTATCTATAGCTACATGTAGTTGTAGCCAAGAAATTGAGTATATATATATAGTACAATATATTTTATAATGTGGCCTTATGTCCCCTGAATTCTACTCCGCTTCTGAACATAACGTTAGTTGGACTGGCTGATTATTACCAAGCTATTAAAGGAGCATGCTGATTATGGATTCCCTTCAAACAGTTTAAGAGGGCTTGCTTGCTGCCGGTTAAACAGGATGTGAAAATGAGTGATGGTCATTACAACCTTGCTCAAGTCTCATGAGACATAAAGTACATCGGAGGATTGTAATTTCTTTAAATTATGTCATTAAGAACCTTTTTAGTGATTGGATTGCTTAGTCATCCCTCTTTCACATGTTTCTACTATTAAAAATGTTCCAGGATTCATGGGTAGTATGATTTTTATTGTAAAGTGGCATCATATGCTAGTCATGTTCCTCTCGTTAATATGAAAGAGTATGGTATAATGAAAATTGGTGATGTAGAGTTGAATCTGATGTGTGGTTCTTGAAACAAACCCAAGGCACACAGACACATTATTTTTCAAATGAGTCAAATTGAAGCCAAAGAAGTGTTTGATATCATTCCTTTTGGTATTCATGACTTACTCCATGTCAACACTAGTGAAGATAATAGATACATCATTATCAGTTTGTCAATGTTCTTATCAGGTTCAGACTTAATAAAAAACATGACTACTAAATTCTTTCGAGCTCTATGCTATGTCACCATTGAAAGAAGGGCTTGATAAGTTTGGTCCTAGATAGGAAAACATAAAAATGGGAGAACAAAAATATTTTAGTCAATTAACATTAGTATTCCAAGAAGATGTTCTCCCTCGAACAATTACTTGTATTTGTATACCTAACCTAGGCATAACAATCACTAAGAGATTGGTTTTCGACAAAAACAATCAGTAAGAGATTGTGAGGAGTAAGAGCACCGCTGTAGCCTGTAGAAGCTCTTGTACATGTGTCAAACTAAGGCGCGGTAACAAATCATATAAGCCAAGTTCAGATGATGTCATGTCAGAAAACATACCCGAAGTCGGAACTCTTGCTGTCACTCAGGCGAAAAGTGGGATTTCCCTTTCTGCACAAAACAAGTCGAAAGTCATTTCTCAACAAAAAAAAAAAAGCAAGTCGAACGTCATATCATGATCCATGCCAAGTCTGCTCAGCTCTCCGCTCTCGGGACTGACTGGATCTTTTCTTCTGCTTTCTGTTTGCATGTCCAAAAAGAATGGCTTCGTCATCCCCAGTAGGTCCCACCGTGACCCATTAAGCAGATCTAATCTAACCGTTAACTATCTCATTCAGGTATAAAATCGGACGGTGTGCTTTGAATTAAAGATCAGTACTTAAAGCTGAGTTCACGTTTATTCTCCAGTGCCAATTCCGTTCCCCCTCTGCTCCAATAGACCCCAATACTAAAAAGAAAGAAAAACAAAAAAAGAAGAGTGTTCCTCCTAGCTGTAGTAACTTTCTTAACAATTCCTTTCGGTGATCGGCTTATCTCCGATCAGTTGTTAGCTTCCATCATCGTACCATTTCCATTACCTCAATATTCTTCTCTAAATTCCAAAAACAAAAGATTTCTGCTTATTTTCTCTTGGTTCATTCCACAATTTGTTGTTTACAGTCAAAACAGAGGGGAGAAAATCATAAAAATCCACTCACGATCAATTTCTGGCTTGTTCTAGGTTACGTTCTTCGATTAAACAGTAGAAAAGGAAACACTAAAAGAATTCCATGGCTGATCAGGTCCAACCAGTATCCAAAACTGAAGTCGTCGTCCTTGCACCACCAGATGCTCCTCCAACGGTATCTCTTGGCGGTCAAATTGTCAACGCTTCCGTTGCGTCCACTGTCATCACCGGAGCTCAGATCAATTTAACTTCGCTTTACATCGGTGATCTGGATTCCAGTGTCACGGATTCTGACCTGTTCGAGTTGTTTAAAAAGTTTGGTAATTTGGTGTCTGTTCGTGTTTGCCACGACGTTCATTCTCAAAGGCCTAGGTGCTACGGCTATGTCAACTTCGGGGAGTCAGAAAGTGGTTAGTAGCAGCAATCTCTTATTACTATTGCATGTTTCATGTTGTTCTGTGTCGTCGTTCTACTGCTAGGAAAGAGTGGTGTGCACGTTCTAAATTTTTTTAAAGGGTTATGACTTTCAGTTCTGAAGTTGGTGCCCTTATATTTAATGAATCTCAACATGTATATTATACTGGTTCTGGGTTTTAACTTTTTAGAATCAGTATAGTTAGGGAACTATAGTATTACTGTTTGTGCATCAAGTGGGATGTATTCCATGTATCAGACTATCTAGAGTAGTGGTTAACAGTATTCCATACAAGAGACTCTATCGTATTGGTTCAGGGCCAAGGGTGCAATAAGACCAACAGTTTTCGATGTAAGAGAGACTATATATATTATAGTTTAGGGTGAAGTGCATTAGCATCATGTACTGAAATAATTACCAATTTAGTTGTTTAATCTTCCAACGTACGTTTTCTACTGCTGTTGGCAGCTGATAATGCTATGAAAGAGTTAAACTACACTTTCATCAAGGACAAGTGCATTAGAATCATGTACTCAAATCGTGACCCTGATGCTCGTAGAAATGATGCAGGCAACATATTTATCAAGGTACCTACATAACACTTTTACTCTAAACCTGTTTCTGCAATCACATACATACAGATATCTCATTTAATTTCCTTCAAAAATTCTACTACAGAACCTTGACAAGTCAATCAACACAAGAAAACTCTATGAAAAGTTCATAACATTCGGACCCGTTCTATCCTGCAAGGTAGCCACAGACATGGATGGCTTATCCAAAGGATACGGGTTTGTACAGTATGATGACCCTGAGTCCGCTACAAAGGCAATAGAATCCATGAATGGAATGGTGATGAATGACAGACAGTTATTCGTAGGACCATTTATCCGGAGGGAGGAGAGGGAGAACTCAGTTCACAAGACAAGGTTTAACAATGTGTATGTGAAGAACCTTTCTGAATCATCAACGAATGAAGATCTGGTGAGGATTTTCAGTGAATATGGGACGATAACTAGCGCGGTTGTTATGAGAGATGCGGATGGGAAGTCTAGATGTTTTGGTTTTGTCAACTTTGAGTGTCCAGATGATGCTGCTAAAGCTGTTGAGAGTCTGAATGGAAAGAAGTTTGATGATAAGGAATGGTATGTTGGGAAAGCGCAGAAAAAGGCTGAGAGGGAAGCTGAGTTAAGGAGTATGTATGAACAGAAGGCGAGAGAGGCAGCAAAGGATAAGTATGAGGGGACAAATTTGTACATTAAGAATTTGGATGAGTCGGTGGATGATGATGAACTTCAGGAGTTATTCTCACCGTTTGGTAACATTACCTCATCCAAGGTTAGACTTTTAAGTAATATAACCCAGGTTTTTTTTTTTTTAGTATCAACCATGCTTATATATCTAATTATGTCAAGCTTTTGAATGTGAAACCGAATGGATCAATGTTATGGTCGTAGGTTATGCGAGATCCAAATGGTTTAAGCAAGGGCTCTGGTTTTGTTGCTTTTAAAACATCTCAAGAGGCATCTCAAGCTGTAAGTTAATGATTTCCAAATGCGTGCTACCTTATTTTATATATCATATATGTATGGTTTTTGTGAAATCTTTGGACCTTGATAAACAATAATCGTTATCAGCTATCGGAGATGAGGGGAAAGATGGTTGGTAGCAAACCATTGTATGTTGCACTTGCGCAACGCAAAGAGGATAGAAGAGCCAGGCTAGAGGTATCTAGCCTTACTTGCTGTTCGCAATTGCAAACTGATGTGTATCTATTGATGATGACTCAAATCTATCTACCTTAGGTTGCCTATACTTAATTCCTGCTAATTACATATATATATAGGCTCAGTTCTCTCAAATGCGGCCAGTAGTGATTCAACCACCACCACTCAACCCTCAGATGGCAATGTATCCTCCTAATGCTGGTTCACCACCGCTTGGACCACAGTTATATTATAGTCAAGGCCTACCCAATGTCATCCAATCCCAGGTTAGCATCTAACTTAGTGGATAACTTATCTTCTACTAGTAGTATTCTGTAACACAAAAGAGCTTATAAGCTAGTATGATTTTAGTTAGGTCCCAGAATTTCTTGTTTCACTTTGTAACAGCAACATCATCCACATTTCACCACTGATTTTCTATATACTCTATTTTTTCAGCCTGCATTTGGGTTCCAACACCCTCAATTTATTCATCAGGGATTAAGGCCAGGGGGTCTACCTCCTTATTCAAACTTCTTCCTTCAAATGTCAAGCCCAGGTCAATCTGATCAACGCCAATCTGGTTGGAGGCGTCTCGCAGGGCAACAAACATTGCCTCTACTTCAGCAACAAGTGAAGCTTCTTGCTTTAGCCTTTCCCTCTCTTCCTCTCCTCTCACTCCACCTGTATCAGTAAGTATGTATCTCTCATAAAAATTCTCTGCTCATGCTAGCAGATGATGCAGAGGTCTCTTTTCCAATTCCCTGAAGCCCGTGGTGGTATTCCAGCTGACATTCAAATGCATCGACAAAATCTTCCCTATGATGTCTCCAGGATGTCTGCTGGAGTCCAAATTCCTGGCGATATTAGTGCCTTATCCTCCATTCTCGCTTCTATGCCTCCAGAAAATCAAAGGGTGGTAAGTGAAATCTATACTCTTATATCACTAGATTAAATGCTACAGAGTTTGGAGCTTATAAACATGTCATACTGCTCCATAAAATTTTAATTCAAATTATTCTTGATTTTGACTGCAAACTCTCATTGATTCTGCATCTTACTCCCTCGTAGATCCTCGGGGAGAGTCTTTACCCACTCGTTGCTGTGATAGAGCCTGAATGTGCAGCCAAAGTGACTGGTATGCTCTTAGAGATGGACCAAACTGAGGTCCTACATCTGCTGGAATCTCCAGAAGCACTACGTGCCAAGGTTGCTGAAGCCCTGGAGGTCTTAAAGAGTGTAGCCACCAAGCCTCAGCCTCTCAGTACCAACTCCCATGCTCACCTAGATGATCTGTTGCTTGATGATGATTGAGACCCGATACTAACCAAAGGCGTGGAATTGAAAAGTGAAAAAACAAAAAGAAAAAAATTACAATATACAACTATAGAAGTTTTTTTTAAAGAAAAAAAACAAATGGAATACTTACTTCTGTATATTTTTGTAAATTCTTTGGTTTTGCGGCTCCTAATATGACTTGAAGATTCAGAGTGTTCATACACAGGTTATCTCGTGGGTGGGATTGCATCCTGAGTATACATTCCATATCATATATAGAGGTTGTCTTGTGAAATTTCGTTGTAAAAGGCAATTTTTTGTTTGACTACAGCATTTTGTTTGACTACATCCTAATATGGTCAGAGATTGTTAAGAGTAAGACGTATGTTGTTTTAGAAATACGTAGCGCACGTTGATAATTTTTTCCATGGAAAATTCACAAAATAGCCTAAAAAGCTTCATAATTTGTTGTTATACACCAATTTCAAAACTCATTTCCCATATGTCTCAAAAGTTTCAAAATTCTCAATGTACCCCTACTCCATGAAATGATCTTCAATAATAACTCTTTTACCTCTAACCCTACAGATCATTTGAAGTACACAATATGTTATTTTTTTGTCCACGGCATTTAATAGAAAAATCAAAATACCACAAGAATATAAATATAGGAAATTTCATGAAATAACACTGTTTATTTCCAAGGGGTACATTGTCAATTTTAAAACTCTTTACAGGAATATATAGAACAAGTTTTGAAAATCGAGGTACATAACAAATTATGAACTCTATGGTACACAAGTTTTAACGGTAGATTAATATACAACTCCTCATACGAGCGTATGAAGTGGGACAACAATCTCCATCCCCGATTTTGTGAACAGAGCCTAAAATTAAGGGTGTTCACACAAAATCGGAACCACCAAACCAGAACTTGTGAAATCAAAACCGGAATCCCGGTTAACCGAAATGGTTGTGAGTTCAGTTGTAGTTATCTGGTTTCGATTATTGATTTAGTGGAATCCAATAACAAAATAAAAACAGTTTAATTCTTTTAATTTTTAATATGAGTATAAAACTATATGACTAATTATTTGATTTATTAAAAATAAGTATATAATTATATAGTTAATTATTAAAATTATACCAGAATCTTAACAAACCGACGGTTAGCTGGTTTCACACCCAATAAATCGGTTAGTGTTATCAAATTCAACTAACCGCTCAATGAACACCCTTACATAGGGCAGTTAGACCCTACACGGCTACACCTAGAGTACATGGCAGAGTGCTTTCAAGAAGTTGGTGCAAGGTATATATAACCAGTGTTTTTTTTTTCACTAATTGAATCACACGTGAACAAAAGATTAAATCACAAAACAACTTCATTAGCAAGGGAGCAACCAAGCACGCTAGTAAGATTTAATGTTTCAGCCGAGATCAAAGATAAGTGGGGAGTGAAAGGGGTACTCAGATTAAAAAGCAAAGAAGAAGATGAAACATCATTCAAACACATACACACCTGAACTCTGACTGAAATCAATCAGACAATCACCCAGTTGTTCTTTCATTTTGATACTAGGAGGACATCCGGTTTCTTAGGGGTATTTGCACTAGAAGAGGAGGAGATGGCTGCAGCCAGGGAAGAAGCCATCCTGGGGGCAGCTTGGGCTCGATTGTAAAGCTGGATGAGACTTCGAGTTGCTAGAATTCCCTGAGGGAAGAGGTCGTGAGAAGCCCTTGCGAACAGCCTCCTTGCTGCGACAGCTGCCCAGTCCCTTAGCTCTTGTTGCTGCTGCTGATCACGATTTCCTTGAACATTATAAACGGAAGCGGGTGCCAACAAACAGTGACCTATGATTCTAAGTACAGGCTGCAAAAGCTCCCAGGGAAGGGGAATTCTAGGTTTGCCTAAGATAGCAGCATCATCATCTGTGGACACTGAAATCCCCATCCTCTCCGTCATGTAGTGAATGTCAACGCTGTTGTTATCCGACAAGGCAACATTATTGTCATCATCATCGACAGCTAGATTGGCGGTAGCGGAAGAAGCAGCAGCATCCACGGAAAGAGAGCAAGGACAATTTTCTCCAGCCCAGGAAGCAGCAAATCTGCAAAACTCAATCTTAGACCAGATAGGCATCTGAGAGATATGGTTGTGGTAGCAGTGGAGGGCGACCCCGACAATACATCCACGTTTGGTGGATTTGACGGCAAGCTGGGGCTCCAGTGGGGGAGAGAGCACTCCGACGAATTGCTGCCGTTGCTGAGGAGAAGTAGGCTGCTGCTTGGGGGTCTTATTCGGTTGATTAGCGGGAGTGTGATAGAGACAAGGCTGCGAAAGATCGGGGATGGAGACCAGGAGTGGCTTTCCAGCTCGAGATTTGGTCTCAGAGACATAAAGCGCTAGTAAGACAGCCTCGAAACCTGCTAGGGAAGGGGATGAAGCTTCCAGGGAGGAGGAAGCGTGAATTCGGGAGAGGTACAGACCCGCAAGGAGAGGGACGAAGGAGAGCACTACCAACCTAAGATCAGCATCTGAGCACTGGTAAGTATCGTAGAGCCAGTGGCAGAGAGGATCGTCACCAGATCCAGACAGCGGGGAGGAAAGGGCGGCGGAAACGGCGCTATAGGCGGCGGCAGATTCGAGGAGAGAGCGGGCAGGACGGTCGGAATCGGCAAGGGAGGAGAGTGTTGACTCCTTGTCTTCCTCCTGTTCCCGTAGAGAGGAAGAAACAGGAGGGAGTAAGGAAAGGAGAGACTGGATGCGGGAGCGAGCCTTGGAGACGGATTCCCACCAGCACTGCATCGGATCGTTGCTATCGTGGTTGCGATTGTTGTGGTGGAGGTGGTTGGCGGAGACCGAGGAGGAAGAGGACGAATAATTGTTGTTGGTTGTCATTCAGGTCAGCAAAGAGAGAAGTTGAACATGGAGCGATAGGGTATAACCAGTGTTGAATTTATACTATGTCATTATCATTTTGGTTTGTCACACATATTAAACATTAGCAGTTTCCTTTTGCACTGTACTTTTCTAGATAAGTTAATAATCAGAATATAACAAAATTTTAGTACTAAATACCCCTACGTTTTAAACCAATTTCATCAAATACTTTTACATTTGCTGTTTACCAGAACATGCTATATATTTTATTTTTTATAAGAAATAACCCTCCCTGGCATAGTATATTTTCAATATTCCTTTTACATTTAGATAAACCTGTGTAGCATGAATATGATAATGCAAACAAGACTACGACAAGAACTAACTCCTGATCTGAAATTAGCATTGAGCAGCCTCAATAGTAACGCCAGCTTCCAATCGTCAAACAGAATGCAGCTCGCTGAGAATACGGCAGAGCCTCCTCAAAAATGCTTGGAGGAATTAGAACAACTGTAATTCATCTGATACATCACACGCATTTCAGCCCTTTCTCAATGACACACGAAACAGCATGAGCTAGTAGTATTGTAATGTTAAACAGAACCTTCAATCCTTAACTTGATTTCTCTAATAGTAATCTGTTTACAACATCTACGGGTAGTGCATAGGCGGGATCTAGTGCTTTCACCCCTGGATATTCTAGAAGGGAGAGCCCTGTGAACAAATAAAGAAAAAGTGATACATGGGTGAGGACTATGGATGATGCAGACAGATAAAACTCTAAATAAATCCCAGGTAAAATAATTGATTCTTAAAACAGAAAAAGAATGGATGCATTGCATGCCCCAGTATTCTTAAATCCTTACCAGCAACACCAAAATAAGTATGGAAAACATCAACAGCATCATCTGGTCTATCTGAAATTCCTCCCTTTTCCAAGTCCTGATAGTTTCAAACACCAAAGAAAGCATATATTTGAATCAGTCTGCCTACAGACTGAAACAGTGAGGTATTAACTCAATCTCATCCAGAAAAACTAACCTGGCAGCCTAAGATGAACTTGACCAGCTTTTGCTTGTCAATCCAGTGAACTCTATCAATCATGACCAGGCTAGACAGGACCCACCACGAGTAGCATACCTGAACATATTTAAAGTGTTAACGAAGCAGCAAATGGTACAAGTGTGAGGTAGAAAATTTGACTGAGCTAATGAAAAGTGAATGCTTTTTATACGGCCTACATCTGGGAGCTTCTCAGGGCGGCCATTTAAACCTCCAGATTTCACTTGCCGTTCACATAACCACCAACCAAGAAGGTCCTTGTCCACATGATGAAGAGAATTCGTAAGTGCAAGAGCACCCACACAGCAAAATACTGCATTCACAACAGTCAGTATGTTTGACTGCTTCATTTACCCAATTATAATGACATACATAACCAAGGCATAAGATAGTTGTGAATTCCAAAAGATGGCAACCAGATACCTAGTGTAGAGATCAATAGCAGGTGGTAAATTTTAAAAAGAAAGTTATTTCGTTCACAGACAAAGCAAAAAATTTAACAGAAAGGCATTGCTTAACATACTTTGTCCTGCATGAGACTCCCCACCAGGAGTGCAACCAAATCCACCATCCATATTTTTGCAGCTCACAACGTAGTCCACTGCCTTCTCCACATCTATTTTATCCAACCGATGTAGTAATGACAACGAACAGATTGCAATATAAGAGAATCTAGCAAAAGTTCAATAAAATATTTAGAAATTATGCACCTCTTCTAGGGAAGAACTGATAATCAATAGATGCGTACTCGTCAGCACACAAATAAACAAGTAGGAATAGAGAACAAAAACCTTGTATCAACTTCACCCCACATGTCTCCAGAGAAGGACCCATCTTCATTCTGCAATCCAGCAATATCTGTACTAAGGTCAAGGAGACACTAAAGCCGAAAGGTTCTAGTTTAACCTCATGTGTGAATATATTGGCTTGGTTTATCAGCGAAAGCCATATCTATAAATTATTCTTCGATCTTGTTACATAACTAAACTCAGCTTGATAACACTCTGCAGCACAATATGTGACAGAGTAATATTTAGTCACTTAGTTATGAATCAATGCAGCAGTTATTGGCCATATATTCAGCAGCCAGCTATGACAAATACACTGAAGCGCAGGGAACAGAATAACGGGTTAAGCTACATGGAATGAACCAGACGAAAATCAAAACTTGATAACACTCTGCAGCACAATATGTGACAGAGTAATATTTAGTCACTTAGTTATGAATCAATGCAGCAGTTATTGGCCATATATTCAGCAGCCAGCTATGACAAATACACTGAAGCGCAGGGAACAGAATAACGGGTTAAGCTACATGGAATGAACCAGACGAAAACCAAAACAAGGATACAATTTGACACCTTATCAATGTCAAGAACGTCGATCCTGTCAAAGAGAGCCAAAACTTGAATCGCACTAAGAGTATAAAGTAAATGAGGATCGTGTCCAACATTACCACCAAATCCCCCTGCAAGAAGCAACTCAAGCAAGTCACATTCCACTTATTACATAACCAGATAGCAGAGAAGAGAGAGGAGGATTTTGAAATTAATATAAAAAAGATAGCACATTTAGAATTCATAGATGATTATAAGGCAGGTAAACTAGTAAAGCACAAATAACACTCTTAAATCCAAAATCAGAAATGAATCAACATATTCAGAAATGAAGTTTGTGGAAGGGCAGAGAATGTATGAGTGAGAATAGATATGGACCAGACTCATGTAGGCATTGCATGACCCATGAAATAACTTCATCTTGATCCACAGCATTGAGCTTTCCTAGTAGATCAAGCGTAGTTAACCCCCAGTATGCACCATTCATTCTGAGATGCTCCATAACCACAGATTCAAAGCTATTCTTTTTCTGATTAAACATTCGGAAAAAAAAAAAGCATTAGAACACAAAAAGTGAAGGCGGAGTTTAAGAAGAAAAGATGTGGAATGCAGACGGAACGATTGATAGCAATGTATTTCTATAATTATCAGACTGACCTTTTCAACTGACAATATGTACTGAACATGTTTATCTGCAGCCAACTCCCCCATGCTATGGAATATAGGAAACTTTTAACTGCATTTCATTCAACGAAACATTAAGAAGGGCTAAAAGTGAGCTTCTTCTGGCTGTATATAGATTAGCCCAAAATAAATCCACATGAAACTTGTCCACTACAATCAAAAGCCAAGCTCTAAACTACTCTAATAACATGCATGATTTACAATGTTTGACGCCAAACTGAACTATCTGTGATTGCAGGAAGAGTCATATAAACCGGCATGCGTCATCAAACTTGAAGCCATCTACCACAGGGTTTGGTGAGGCTCTTAGGTAACCACGAAGAAAGCTGCTGACATGTTAGTTTCTGGAGGTTTTAACTTGTCGAACGCTGAAAACCAGCAATCACCAAGAGTTTTCATGGAAGATGCATCGAAAAATGCACGAAATTGAAACAGTACTACCTCCAAAAACAAACCTAACTACTCCGAGTCCTTAACATGCTCAACTCACTTAAGTGATTAACGTCCACACTCATTCTGCTCATGTTCTAATAGTTCAAGAGTTTCTTATTTGTTGACACAATTATAGAAACCATCAAGTGCAAACATGATAGCGCGATGGGGTATTTGAGTGATAAGAACAGCCTAGTGCAAACAATAATCGCGAATGAGGAAGATGAATCGAGAATCAACCGGATTCCAACAAATTCGTCAATATAGCACCGGGTAGCTCACCAATCAATAACAGAATCAAATCCATCTGGAGTGAACACATAGTGAAGGAATTTCGGACTAACTCACCGGCAAAAGAATCCGGCAGCGCTGTTAAATTCCCGCAAGCCAACTACTCGTCTCTGTTTTAACTCATAAGCGGGGAAGCCAGAGGAGTCCAATCAGACTGTTTCAAGGTGGATCGGCGGTCGAGATAAACGGGGTCGCCGGAGAAAATAGGCGAGAGACTGTACAGTTGACTGCATTCTGTAGCAGTTATATAGATTTTTCTTCCACAAAATAAATTTTAGAAACAGTGCGAGTTAATCTAATTATCTAAATTATAATTTAGTTTTGATTTCGGTTTTGACTTTGTGCAACTCAATTCGATTAATCGAATTATCTAATTTTTTTTAGAAAAAAGAATTTTCTTCTTTTTAATTTTAACTTTTGGTGTCAAGTAGTCAAACACACCCTAAATTTTAATTAGTTGAAATTTAAACTAACTAAAATTTGAATTTTAATTCAGTTTTCAGTTTTTCAGTAATTTTTTTTAATTTTGGATAATTTGAATAACGGTTAATTCGGTTTTGATCTTAATTTGGATTTTTTTAACAATTTGGATTTTGGTTAACCGAATTATCCAAATGTTAGCAGCCGGATCCGTGGAAAAAGCAGTCATTTAGGTGGTGCTTGGTTAATATAAATGTCATGTAAGAAAGACGAAAAGACAATTTTAAAAAGTTATATTTCTATGTTCAATTAGGATAATTTTTATATCAATCATTAGTTCTAAAAATCATGAGTCGAGACCTAGTTCTGCATTTAATGATAAAAAAACATCATAAGATGTTGAATAAAAGTACACTATAACATACTCCCTCTGTTCAATAATATCTGTTATTTTTGGAAACTTACACACTTATTAAAAAAAGTAGAAAAATGATGCATGTACCCCTACTTTTTACTTTTTCATCTAGATAATAATTACTTTTATGTTGAATAGTAGGGTTAAAACTGAAAAAAAATGTGTCAAAAAACTAGAATGACACATATTTTTTAATAAGAATCACATCCTAAAACGACAGATATTAATTTAACGGAGGGAGTATTAATAGTAAACAGGATACGTGGAATGGAACATGGCACGGTTTGCTCTCTTATTCTCCCTTGTGTTCCTCGCAATCCCCTCCCCTGCGTCGGGGGCATGCAAACTTGCCGCCCAATCTCACTTCCTAGTTTCAGTCGAGCATGCTCCCTAGAAAACTGTGAACAATCATTCTCCTCCAGCCTCACTCGTTGGGAGAAAATTTTCTCCACCAGCACACGGTTTCATGGTAATGATGGCCATCATGAGGAAGATTTGGAAACCTACTGTTTCATGCTAAAGCGCCACCGCCTCCTCGTCTTCCACGGAAGTCTAATTTCTAGCACCTTTAAAATGGATTTCCCAAATTCGGTTCACCCACCATCATTCCCTATAGCTCACATTTTCCACGTCCTCCAATTCCCAAATGTGCATTATCTCTGTTTTGTCCACACCATGGAGCTAACAATCACCGTCAATTGAGTCAAATTAATGATCCATCGCTGCATTGTGGCCCAACTTTTCTTAGCCATCCACATCTATGCTACCGCTCTAGCAATGATTCTCAAAGAGGGCTCGACAAAGTTCGGAGGATTTTGGTGTACCAATGCAGGGCTAAACATGTTCGTGTTCGAATTCGAACCTACCGATGCCATGCATGCTATCATCGGGCGGGGACCTTGGACGATCAACAACAAACTCCTCGCACTCAAGCTCTTGATGCAACAAAAGAGCTTACCCAACACGATTTTACCTGGATTCCGTTCTAAGTACGGATCTAAAATGTCCCAAGATGCCTTCACACTCTTGATTTTGCTTATAGAGCATGCCACAAGTTGGGAAAGTTATCGAGCTACATGGAGGATGGGACTACGGTTGGGTTCAAGTACTGGCTCAAGGTTGATATGAACATTCATGTGTTAGTTCTTCGAACACTCCCGGTGTTCTTGAATGGCCAGGTTCACGTGTTCAAGTTGTCCTATGATAACATGCCCGTGATTTGCTCTACTAGTGGCTTATTTCTTCACTCCTCGAACGCATGTCCTCGTGTGCAACCTAGGCAGAACATCCATAGGTCGTATGGTATGTGGCTTAGTTTGAAGGCACAAGTGGAGTGGCCGCACAAGGGATATCCACTCATCGGCTGATGCTTGGGAGAGGCCATATTGATCGGGTGTTCTGGCAGCTACATGGCCACAGAGAAAGGGGGTGGTTCAAGGTTTTGAATTCGTCAAGCTCTCCCAGATGTTGAGATGGCTGATCTCCCCTCTACTTCAAAGCAACACAAATTCAGTGAGGTTCTTCTCGGGACTTCACGATCAAACCTGTGGGACTTACAGCTTATGGAGGCTAGGAGGAAAGACAAGGACCGATGCATGGGTTTGGGTGGAGGCCAAGATGGGTCGGACTTGAGTGGAAACACAGGCAAGGGCAAGGCGATTCTGGGCAAGGACCAGAATCGCCGGAAGGATTGGATCAGCTCCGACCCAGTTGCATGATGAGGGGGACACTCATTGCAACTAGTTCTTTTGTTCATATGCCATCCTTGTTGTCTCTTGTTCCTTAGGTTGCATTTTCCTTAGGTTATGTTTGGTGGTTTTTGTGATTATGGTCGCTATTTTGTCATCATGCTTATGATCACCTTTGGGATGTTCTCTGAGTTAATGATGCTCATGCATCATACTTCTCACTTTCATCTTGACACACCAACTTCTTTAGGGGGTTTAATGTGTTGTGTTGATTGGCTTTTGATTCACGCTTCCCTTGATGACGGGCTACGTTGTGTTAGTTTGTTGTCTTTCAATCATTCTACTATGGGGTCATTCTCGGTTAGTTCTTAATTTAAACTTGTGTCCTTTACCTAATCAATATATCTAAGTTTACGAAGAAAAAAATACATTAATAGTGATCAGTAGAAAGTAAAATATGTTGTCTTGTGTCTAGCTAGTTATTCATTTGAAAAGAGAATTCGACCCACAATATCTCAAGCAATCGCACTATCTTGAGCAGACACACCAAGCACTGCAAGATCGCAGGCAAGAAGAACGATGAACACAAGAGGAGAAAGAGAACCTCGATTATTACTGCATATTTGAAAATAGAAGATACAGATAAGACAGAAAGGCACGAAGCCCTTTAAAGGATCCAAACCTAAAACGTTTTCCACCCTACCACCCACACAGCACGTGACCAACACAAGGACTGATGAAATAAACTAACGGTAACACAGACAATACACAAAGAATATAAACCAGCACAACAAAAATATAATCTATCACCCCCCCTCAAATCATGCATTCCATGCACGATTTGCAAACTGAAGCGAAAACCAACAAAATCAAAACAGAGCTGTTCCAGCCAAACCATCTTCTTATCAGAGGAGGGTACTGCTTCCCAGGCAAATCTTAGTCAAGACATCCGCAACTGGTCTTTAGACGAAACAAACTCCACTGAGATGAGCCCTTCTTGCAGCTTCTGCCTCACGAAGTGGAATCCAGTTCGATGTGCTTCGTCCTCTCGTGTAGCACAGGATTTCGTGCTATGTGTATAGCTGATTGACTGTCTGATTTGACTGGACTGGCTCAAGATCTTCAACGCCAAGCTCCCCAAGCAATCGTGTCAGCCAACTAAGCTCTGATGAAGTAACATGCCTCATGGCTCTGTACTCCGACTCTGCAGAAGACACAGGCAACATTAGACTGCTTTTTAGACTTCCAGGACAATGGACAACCACCAAAACAGATAAAATAGCCACTAATAGATTTCCTAGTATTAGGACAACTTGCCCAATCGGCATCACAAAAGGCTACCAAATCAAATTCCTTTCTGTTGTTAAAGAATAATCCATATCCCAAAGTTCCTTTAACATATCTAAGAGTGTGAAGAGCCGCCTGAAAATGCACATCAGTCGGATGTTCCAAGAACTGACTGAGGACTTGTATAGCAAAACATAAGTCAGGTCTACTATGAGATAAAAAGGTAAGTCTTCCAACCAATTGTCTGTATAAAGTAGGATTCTCTAAAGGTTTACCATCATTCCTTCTCAGTTTAACTGAAACATCAAGGGGACTAGCAACAGTCTTACTATCTGAACAACCAAAATCAGACACCAAACTTTGAGCATAATTTCTTTGTAGAAGAATGATACCATCAGAAGCATATACAAACTGCATTCCAAGAAAAAGGTTTAATTTTCCCAAATCTTTAATCTTGAACCTTTGATCCAATTCAGCTTTAATAGAGTGAATCAGATCAAAATCATTACCCGTGACCAAAATGTCATCCACATAAACAATCAGAAAACAAGTTTTATTATTTGCGGTTTTGATAAAAGGGAATAATATCATTCATTGACTGCACAAACCTAAATCCTTAAGAAAAACACTCAGCTTCTGATGCCACTGCCTAGAAGCTTGTTTTAGCCCATATAAAGATTTCCTCAATCTACAAACTTTGCCCGAGCCCTCTAGATCATGACCCTCAGGGATTTCCATATATACCTCTTCACTTAAATCCCCATGAAGAAAAGCGTTATTAACATCCAGTTGGCCTATGTGCCAACCCATCTTTGAAGCTAAAATGACAAGAGCCTTAATGGTTGTGAACTTACAACAGGGGAAAACGTCTCTGAATAATCAATCCCATATCGTTGTGTGAACCCCTTTGCAACAAGTCTAGCCTTACATCTCTCCAGTTTCCCATCTGCCTTATACTTAAATCTATAAACCCATTTACACTTCACAGGTTTCTTTCCTAGAGGCAAATCAACTATATCCCAAGTTCCATTCCTTTCTAATGCCTTAAACTTCATTCATAGCAATCTGCCATCTAGTGTCCTTAATAGCATCAGAAAAATAAATGGGTTCAATTTCTCTAGTGGAGGCAGTAGAGCAACAGAGATGCTGAGGAACATTATCAGAAGAGACAATCAAAGTTTCTCTTAAAGATGAGAGCTGGCAATAGTATCATTATCATCTAGGTCAATAACAAGGTTACCATGATCATGGGCATTACTTGGTTCAAGAACCACACAACTAGTTTTGGAAATCCTATCTAAAATAATATGTGAAAACACATCAGAAGGCTGAGATGAGAAAACTTAGCTGGTTTGATGCAGAAGTCTGACCAACTACAAAGTCTTTAGGTACTTTGGAGCAGCCTTTCCCTTTGTGATCTTCGGACTTCAACCTGGGTGGGTGTCCCAGTATTTCTTTGATACCCATCTGGTTCATCACTTTGGTCTGAAGTTTCTTCTGCTCTTACTTCTGGAGCTGGTTCTCGAGTCTGACTGTTGCTCTGTTCTGGCTGCTGTACTATCTCTGTCACAGGTGAATTCTCAAGAATCTGGTATTCTGCTGTTTCATCCTGAGAATTGTCAAACTCACCAAAAATATCAGTAGCCTCTGTTTGTGTAAAAAGGTTCCTGCCTACCTGTTTGTTTATGTTTGAGTTTCTAAAAGGATACAAGTTCTCATGAAAAACTACATCCCTACTATAGATGATGGCATTATTATCTATATCAAGAAGCTTATATCCCTTCTTCTGTTGTGAATAGCCAAGAAAAATGGCCTTGACAGATTTGGATGCAAATTTGTCATACTGATTTTTGTTGATGTTTGCAAAACAAAGACAACCAAAGCACTTCAAATCAAAATAATTTGGTTTGTGACCATAAATGATTTCAAAAGGAGTTTTATTTTCAATGCTTGACAGAGGCATTCTATTAATGAGAAAAACAGCAACTTGTATGCTCCCCAAAACTTTAAAGGCAGATTTGAGTGAAACATTAGAGCTCTGGGGTGTCTCAAGTATATGGCTATGTTTCCGCTCCACAACTCCATTTTGTTGTGGAGTGTGGGGCATGATGTTTGGTGAATAATGCCATGATGCCTAAACTAATCTGTACCAGCCCTTGAGCTTCCCAGCTCATAGGCATATCAGTTCTAATGACTTTGACCCTTCTGTTGAACTGAGTTTTAACCATTTCAAGAAAGCCGGCAATGATGTTTAAACAATCAGATTTAAAAGCACAAGATGAACCCACGTGGCTCTACTTTGTCATCAACGAAAGTAAGAAAATATGAATTCCCATCGTGGGTTTTAGCCTTGTAAGGGCCCCACAAGTCAATATGCAGCAATTCAAAAATCTCATTGCTCCTACTGTTGCTAATGGCAAAAGGAATTCTATGACTCTTAGACCTAGCACATGATTCACACACAAACTGCTTATCTTTGTCAAAAGGTTTCAACAGATCAAAGTCAAAGTTTGTTCTTGGGATATGACCAGCCTATGATGCCAAAGATCAATTCATCATTGCAATCGAATCCTAGGCTAACAACATTATTACTACAGCCTAGTGAAGCATTTTTCTGTCTAGAACAGCCGTCAACCCATCTATACAGCCCTCTATAGAAACTCCCAATCTGTAAGGGTTTACCTCCTTCACAGTCCTGGTAAAAACAGGATTTACAATCAAAAATGAAACTTCCCTTCATCTGTTCACTTAATTTGCTAATAGAAATCAGATTAAATTTGAAGGACGGCACAAAAAGAACATCTTTCAATAAAACAAGCCTATTGAGTCTAACAGTCCCTGTTATCTTAACAAGTTGGGGATGACCATCAGGCATCCCCACTGTATGAGGATAATTAAGCATGGAATAATCAAGAAATAGCTCTAGATTGCCACACATGTGGTCTGAGGCTCCTGAATCCAATATCCATTCATTAGTTCCAAGAATATCATCTTTATCAGATTTGGAAGCATAACTATGTCTGTGACTTAAACAAGATAAGGTTTGTGAAATTTTACCAACAAAATTGCAGTTGGAAGAACTTTCTGGTGAGGGTGCCCTTCTGCTGGGTGCTGATTTGTTTATGTATTCATACACCCTTGCAATTTGCTCAGCAGATAAAATCCCACCGAAGGGATCTTTGTTTGCATCTTGCTCACCGTTCTTTTCTTCCAGATCGTTGGCCATATTTGCGCTACTCTTCTTGCTTCTAGGGTTTCTACACCCCGGGGGAAAACCATTCTTTTGGTAACACCACTCTTCTGTGTGGCCAGCCTTGTGGCAGTATGTACACTGCAGAGGAGATCTTCTGTTATTTAGGTTTTGGTATTTGGGTTGAGTTTTCTTTGACTGGTCAGTAGCAAAGGAGAGGGAGTTCGAATCGGATGAAATAGGGTTACTCAAGGTGAGAAGTTTCTGACGCTCTTCTTGAATGAGATGAGCAAAGATCTCGTCCATGTCGGGAAGAGGTTTTAACATCAGAATATTGCCTCGAATCGGCCCGAACCTCTCATTCAGCCCCATGAGAAATTTTATAATTCTCCTTTCCTTAATGAAAACTCTGAATTTTTCTGAAGCTTCGCAGGTACAACTTTGACAGGTGCAGGAGGAATGGTGCTGGTAGCATCGATCTCGTCCCAAATTTTCTTCAACGCAGTGAAATAGTCACAGACGGAATCGTTTCCTTGAATGGTGGTGGCGAGCTTCTGTTCCAGAGAATAAATCTTGGTTGCGTCGGATTGTCCATATCTCTTGGTTAATTCTTTCCAGATTTCTGCAGTCGATGGAGCGAATAACACGCTTTCTGCAATGTTCTTCTCCAGCGCCATCAGCAACCAAGCACGAACCATTGAATCACAACGCGTCCAGGCTTCAGATTTCTGCACGGAGTCGGTGGGTTTCTTGATTTTTCCATTCACGAACCCCAACTTGTTCTTCGCTTCGAGAGCAATCTCCATTTGCATTCTCCAACACTGAAAGCCAATCCCGTTGAACTTGCTCGCAAGAACCGCCCCTGGACTTTCGGTGGTGGCGAGATGGAAAGGGTCGCTGTTGTCCGCTGCGGCATGTCCTTCGCTTCCGGAATTAGCAGGACCCTTGTCTTTAGAGGGATCTGGAATCTCAGCCATCAGGAGCTACGACGACTTCGCGTTGGAGAGAGACGTTCTCGAGAAGGTGTGTGTGAGTGCGCGGCGGATCTCAGAAAGAGGCGTCGGAACGGCGCTCTGATACCATGAAAAGAGAATTCGACCCACAATATCTCAAGCAATCGCACTATCTTGAGCAGACACACCAAGCACTGCAAGATCGCAGGCAAGAAGAACGATGAACACAAGAGGAGAAAGAGAACCTCGATTATTACTGCATATTTGAAAATAGAAGATACAGATAAGACAGAAAGGCACGAAGCCCTTTAAAGGATCCAAACCTAAAACGTTTTCCACCCTACCACCCACACAGCACGTGACCAACACAAGGACTGATGAAATAAACTAACGGTAACACAGACAATACACAAAGAATATAAACCCAGCACTATACATAAACTATATAATCTTATCATCATTTGGGGTAGGTATCATTAATTTTCTAATCATATCATAGTAGTGATTTGTACATGCACTATTAATGAATCATTTTGTCAATTCAATGACTCGATTTTGTTAATCAACTAGGATGGTCAGTTAGTGAATCTTATAGTTTATTTTAATGAATTATCTTATGATTCTACTGTATTAGCGTAAATTTTTAACCGTTCGAGTTAGATATAGCTATTTCAATTTTACAAGATATAGCTATTTGAATTTTATTTTGTTTTAGGTGTCAAATTAATAAGCTTTATATCTAACCACCTAGACGGCCACTAGGTTGTTTTGCCCATTCAACATCGTCTTCGGGACCAGGGGCGGACCCACATGGGGTCCCGGACCCCATAGCTTTTTTATAAAGTAAAAATAAAAAATAAAAATAAAAAAAATAAAAAATAAAAATAAAAATCTTGTATAAGTATAATAAAATGACATAACTATCAAGTAGTGATTGTGGTTTAGTGGTTAAGAACTAGTAATACTGATGGTCTAGAGTTCAATTCCTCTTAGTTGCCACTTTGTTCTGTTTTTTTTTCCAGAAAATATTCCAATCCTTGACGCAGTCCAGTCCAAATAATTTTCTTTTTTGAATTAGCAACAGTTCAGAAACTTCACTACACTTCAAACTTAGCTTCTTTTTGTTTGTTTGAACATTTTGGTTTCTGATGTGGTATGTTTTGTAGGTTGGTTTAAGATTTGTGAATAGACTAGTTATGTGAGTCGATCGGTAGCATTATCTAAAAAAAATTACAAATAGAAGTAGCTTTTATTTTTTAAAATAAGCAATGAAGAATCGTAAAAATCAATTATAAAATATTTTAAATATTAGTATGAAAATCCGTATATAAATATATTAATATTTATATGTACATGTACTCTAAAAATTGGACCCCATAGATTTAACACTCTGGGTCCGCCCCTGTTCGGGACAGTCTTCAACAGCTTCGTCGACATTATCATCCTGAGACGGATAAATTTTCGCCGAAATACTATATGTCAAAAAAAATTACTTGCGGTGGCTTTTTTTCAAAAAAATTACGCGGATGTGCCAAAACGGGTCACATAAACCGCATCAGTAATGCTGTTTACTGTAAACCGCATTATGTTAATGCAATTACCGGAAAAATTTGTCATAAAACGCACTGGAGGAATGCATCTTGTCGATAGATGCACTCCACCGATGCGGTTTATTTGCATTTTGGTCGATCCGCAACTCTTATCACCGGGCAATCCTGGGCGTCCATTTGGGGACATCTCCGCCGTTGATTTTCGTTGGAAGCCAGCGAATTTCGGCTGTGTTTTCTCCCCCCCATTGCAAATAAACCGCACCACCCACTACATTTATCAACATCCGAAAAATTTTCTATAAAAACGCATCCGGGATGCATCCTCTCTCACACCCACAAATTTCCTCCAACCTCACCCACACTATCCCCTACGAAATTGACAAGGTAAGTTTTAGTTTTTTCAATTTGAATTAGTTATTTTTGTTGTTAATAACTAGTTCTAATATTTAGCTTCTATCATATTTGTTTAGTGATATTAATTGTGTTTTTTTTAATTAATTTTAATGTGTAGGAATCTTTCTAATTGCTTCTTCTAATCCCATCCAAAATCTTTGAGGTTAGTATGTTGCTCTCTAATTTAATTACTCATTTTTATACTAGATACTTGTAATGTTGTTTTTTTAGTTGTTTAATTAGTATTTAAATTCGTAATTAATTAATGCATTAATTTATTACTTGTTTGTAACTTAAAATGGTGCATAAATTAGTCAAATAATTAGGTTGGTATTTTTATGCTATTAGAGGGAATTAATCTTGGTATTTTAGTTGTTTATTTAGTATTTTAATTCGTAATTAATTAATGCATTAATTTTATGACTTGTTTTTAACTTAAAATGGTGCATAAATTAGTCAAATAATTAGGTTGTTATTTTTATGTTATTAGAGAAAATTAATCTTGGTATTTTTAGTTGTTTATTTAGTATTTAATTCGTAATTAATTAATGCATTAATTTTATGACTTGTTTTAACTTAAAATGGTGCATAAATTAGTCAAATAATTAGGTTGGTATTTTTATGTATTAGAGGGAATTAATCTTGGTATTTTAGTTGTTTATTTAGTATTTAAATTCGTAATTAATTAATGCATTAATTTATGACTTGTTTTTAACTTAAAATGGTGCATAAATTAGTCAAATAATTAGGTTGTTTTTTATGTTATTAGAGAAAATTAATCTTGGTAGTTTTAGTTGTTTATTTAGTATTTAAATTCGTAATTAATTAATGCATTAATTTTATGACTTGTTTTTAACTTAAAATGGTGCATAAATTAGTCAAATAATTAGGTTGTATTTTTTGTTATTAGAGAAAATTAATCTTGGTATTTTAGTTGTTTATTTAGTATTTAATTCGTAATTAATTAATACATTAATTTTATGACTTATTTTTAACTTAAAATGGTGCATAAATTAGTCAAATAATTAGGTTGTATTTTTATGTTGTTAGAGAAAATTAATCTTGGTAGTTTTAGATGTTTATTTAGTATTTAAATTCGTAATTAATTAATGCATTAATTTATGACTTGTTTTTAACTTAAAATGGTGCATAAATTAGTCAAATAATCAAGTGGTATTTTATGTTATTGGAGAGAATTAATCTTGCTAGTTTTAGTTATTTATTTAGTATTTAAATTCGTATTAATTAATGCATTAATTTTATTTGTTTTTAACTTAAAATGGTGCATAAATTAGTCAAATAATTAGTGTATTTTATGTTATTGAGAAAATTAATCTTGGTAGTTTTAGTTGTTTATTTAGTATTTAAATTCGTAATTAATTAATGCATTAATTTTATAACTTGTTTTTAACTTAAAATGGTGCATAAATTAGTCAAATAATTATGTTTGTATTTTTATGTTATTAGAGAAAATTAATCTTGGTAGTTTTAGATGTTTATTTAGTATTTAAATTCGTAATTAATTAATGCATTAATTTATGACTTGTTTTTAACTTAAAATGGTGCATAAATTAGTCAAATAATCAAGTGGTATTATTATGTTATTAGAGAATTAATCTTGTAGTTTTAGTTATTTATTTAGTATTTAAATTCGTATTAATTAATGCATTAATTTTATAACTTGTTTTTAACTTAAAATGGTGCATAAATTAGTCAAATAATTTGTTGTATTTTTATGTTATAGAGAAATTAATCTTGGTAGTTTTAGTTGTTTATTTAGTATTTAAATTCGTAATTAATTAATTAATTTTATGACTTGTTTTTAACTTAAAATGGTGCATAAATTAGTCAAATAATTAGGTGTATTTTATGTTATTAGAGAATTAATCTTGGTAGTTTTAGTTTTTATTTAGTATTTAAATTCGTAATTAATTAATGCATTAAATTTATGACTTGTTTTTAACTTAAAATGGTGCATAAATTAGTCAATAATTAAGTGGGTATTATTATGTTATTGGAAAATTAATTGTAGTTTTTTTTATTTAAAAATGTATTTTTGCTTAAATATTTGCATGTAGTTAATTCTGTAACTTTTTTTAATAAGTGTCTGTTGTTTATTGTTACTGAATTGAAATATGTGCTTGTGCAGATGGCATTCAGAGAGAAGTTGCTGGTGTGGGACCAGATGATGCAACTTTGTTCACATACCAGACTACCCACATATCTGCAGCACTTTTTTCAGATGACCCAGTAAGTAAAGAGCACATGAAACTTCACCGTAATACGTTTTATGTTTTTAACTGAAGTTATGAACATCATTTATTTTATTGCTGTGCAATCTAGGTCATGAGAAATAGAAAATACACCGAAAGAAAATTACGTTCTAGGAATGTTGATGTGGAGCATCCACACTTGGCTTTGCATGGTTACATCCGAGATGCTGGTTTTCTTGGATCATCCTTTTTAGAAGTTAAAGCAGACAATTCCATTGTTAGTGCATTAGTTGAGAGATGGAGGCCTGAAACTCACACCTTCATGCTACCATTTGGTGAGGTAACCATTACTTTGGAGGATGTCCATCGTTTACTTGGCCTGAGAGTTGATGGGGATGTGGTGATTGCACCTATGAACCTTCCTGTGGCTGATTTATGTTTGGAACTGCTGGGAAAGAAACCAGATGAGAGCGCAATCAGGGGTCACAAGATCTCCTTGTCATGGTTGCAAAAGAATTTTGAAGTGCCTAAAAAGTTTCATGATAGCTTCTTCAGAGAGCCAGCTGTGGTGCATCAACGGTACGCCCGTGCATTCCTTATGAGGCTAATAGGTGGAGTGTTGATACCTACCCAGGACAGTCGCATGATGGACTGTGGATACCTGGAGTTATTGAGAGACTTTGACGAATCAGGTCAATTAAGCTGGGGTTCTGCAGTGTTGGCACACACGTACCGTGGTCTGTGCAATGCTACCCAGTTCGACACTCCTTACATCGTTGGGGCGACGAAGTTAATCACACTGTGGGCGTATTCTCGAATTCCCACATTCTTTCCAGAGCGCATTAAGGGGCTTTCTGATGCACAGATATATGGGGAAAGGTAAGGCGTGTTGTCAGCTAATTTTACTTATACATTTCATTTATGTGCATGCTCAATTTTCTTTAACATGTGCAGGTGGGACAGTCCACATGTTCCCCAGGTTTCTTTACGAGATGCTCGTAACATACTTGATTCGATTCCAGTCCCACCCACAAACGAACAGGTATATTTGCATTTCAATAATTGATACTGTTATTCCTTATGTCATCACTTCTTAATTAATTTCAAAACCTATTATGGCAGTGGGTCTGGCAGCCATATGATGACACTTCTGTGGACGAGGGTGCCATGGTTGTTCCTTTAATTTTGAATAACATCATAGAGGGTCATCAGCCGGACCGGGTTATGAGACAATTCGGCCGTGATCAACCAATACCTGCAGCACCACTAGACTGTGACCGGCTACATAGCCAAAAGCGCACAGGTAGAGTTGAAGCAAATTGGTCTGCCATTAATGCGGTATACATAGAGTTATGGAATGACCGGGAACATAGGCGGATAAACTTGGAAGGATTTCCTCCTGCTGTTCAACTGACTACACGGTCTGAGTACATGATATGGTACCAACAAAATAGCTTAAGATGGTATACTCAAGAAGCACGTCGACAGTCCATATTGGTATGCATTTACAATATACATTACTGTTTTTGGTATTATATAATAGGTGTGCAGTACAATTGCTTACGTATTTACCTTACAACTTTGTATGTTCTGCCACAGGCTGATGGATTAGACCAGCTGCAACATTATGGACATGATGCTGATGTAGGACCTTATGCCGAATATCTCTCCCAGCAAACAGGGACAATGTATCACCAACGGTATAGACATGTCCAGCCTCAAGTTGATCATCATGCACCCCCGGCGTTCAATGTCTACCAACCACCCTTCTCATTGAATGACAACCCCAGCAGAAGGTCTACACGTCGACGACCAAAGAGTGAGTTACGCCGACCGCCACAGGCTGAACCTGAGATTGAGGCTGCTCCCATTATCTTTCAATCTAGCTGGACATATCCTCCTCAACCTTCTTATCCGGTTAGCCAGCAAGATGCCCAGTATGATTATGATCCATGGTATCGTGCCCCTCCAACTGAGCAGTCAAGTATGTGGGGATCATCATTCGGCGGTCAGCAACAAGGTCAGTGGGGTTATCAGACCAGCACACATTACTCAGTTGGCCAGACATCCACCCAAGGTGGATGGGGAGGTGAAGTGGGCACCCTGGATCAATATGGTGGTCAAACAAGTACCCAAGACCAGTGGGATCAACAGGGTGGTTCAAGTCAGTGGGATCTTCAGATTGGTGGTCAGCCGACTCAGACGAGTCAGTGGGTAGTTCAAAATCCACAAGCTAGCTGGGATCAACCACAGTGGAGTTCTTATTCAAGTTCGTACGTTGATCCCACACCACCATCCATCACACCATACGGTGAAGGGTCTTCAAGAGGGGTAGCTTCAAATGTACCGACTACGCAAGCTGAAAGGTCGGCACACATGAGTGCTAATTTTGCAAATCTTAATGTGTTTGATGATGAAGATGAAGACGATGCACTTCGGACTTCCATGGACGCATATGTTCAGTCCAACCCGGTTACTCCTCCACCACAGACTTCCACGTTTGACATGACTTTGAGGGGACCAAACTCAATGAACCCTCCACAGCGTTACACACCGAGTGAGTACGAACAACCAAGGAGAGGAGGTGCAGGTGGAAGAGGACGAAGGGGTAGAAGAGATAGAGGGGTGATGCTTGATACTCCTATGCATTGTTATTTTTACGTACTCGTTTCATGCTTGTTATGGATATTGGAATTTTTATTCAGATGTTATGTAACGAATATTGCTATGTCTTGTTATTAATCTTCCATGTTACGTAGTGCATTTTTTTAATATGCAGTTTTCACGTTTGTAAGGGACTTTGACTATTTTTTTGAATACGTAGCAGCTGTCCGTTGGCCACCATTTTTTGCCACAGTGAAGTTGTAGGTAGTACTACATTCATACAAAATTTGGAACACAACGTGAATCGTTTGACAGTCCTAACTGTAAGCGCAAAGTAGCACCGTAGTGCAGTTTTTTAATATGCAGTTTTCACGTTTGTAGGGACTTTGACTATTTTTTTGAATACGTAGCAGCTGTCCGTTGGCCACCATTTTTTGCCACAATGAAGTGTGTGGTAGTACTACATTCATACAAAATTTGGAACACAACGTGAATCGTTTGACAGTCCTAACTGTAAGCGCAAAGTAGCACCGTAGTGCAGTTTTTTAATATGCAGTTTTCACGTTTGTAAGGGACTTTGACTATTTGTTTGAATACGTAGCAGCTGTCCGTTGGCCACCATTTTTTGCCACAATGAAGTGTGTAGGTAGTACTACATTCATACAAAATTTGGAACACAACGTGAATCGTTTGACAGTCCTAACTGTAAGCGCAAAGTAGCACCGTAGTGCAGTTTTTTAATATGCAGTTTTCACGTTTGTAAGGGACTTTGACTATTTTTTTGAATACGTAGCAGCTGTCCGTTGGCCACCATTTTTTGCCACAATGAAGTGTGTAGGTAGTACTACATTCATACAAAATTTGGAACACAACGTGAATCGTTTGACAGTCCTAACTGTAAGCGCAAAGTAGCACCGTAGTGCAGTTTTTTAATATGCAGTTTTCACGTTTGTAAGGGACTTTGACTATTTTTTTGAATACGTAGCAGCTGTCCGTTGGCCACCATTTTTTGCCACAGTGAAGTGTGTAGGTAGTACTACATTCATACAAAATTTGGAACACAACGTGAATCGTTTGACAGTCCTAACTGTAAGCGCAAAGTAGCACCGTAGTGCAGTTTTTTATGCAGTTTTCACGTTTGTAGGGACTTTGACTATTTTTTTGAATACGTAGCAGCTGTCCGTTGGCCACCATTTTTTGCCACAATGAAGTGTGTAGGTAGTACTACATTCATACAAAATTTGGAACACAACGTGAATCGTTTGACAGTCCTAACATTGTTCGCTATATGTTATCTTTATAGTATTATGTATTATGTTGCTTCTGCTAGTCAGGTTGTGCCTTAAGCAAGCACCCAAAAAAAAGTATGAATAAAAGGTCCTCACGAACGCGTGTTGTTTTATATAATGGTAACACACATAACATGTGTCTTCTTAAATTTAGGTTCAAACCAGCAGTACATTCGTACAGAAGTTTCAAACAAACACTTCCTATTATTAGGACAAAACAAAAGCATGCATCGATAACGTGTAGACTTTGCTCAAAGAGCTAGCACGTATTGAAAAAAACTAAGTTACTTGCTTAAGAAACAAGAAGATTCATTTTCAACTAGTTGTAACCACGGTTCGGACAGTTTCTCCTGTGTGCCCCGGTTGTAGACAATGACGGCAGCGTCTGCGTTCTGTAGTTGTGTCATTGTTTTCGTCCATTTCATTCCGAATGCGTGAATACCTTGGTCGCCCCCGTATAGTTCGTATCGCATCTGGATGTGGAACTACTTTGAATCTGTATACGGTGGCCAGTTGTGCTCGTTGCCAAGTGGACGAAAAGGTTGACCACCATAAGCTTCAATCATTGTCTCAAGCCTATAAAACACGATGCACGTAATTGTCCCACAGTAACCCTGTTCTGCAACATACAGCCATGACATGAGAACATGGGTATTGAATGCTTGCCACTCACCACATTCACAAGTCATGTCGCTGAAATCGACTTTGTAATTTCCCTTGTTTCTTCTCAAAGCCACAGATCCAAAATCCTCAACCTCGTATATTTGTTGTACTTCATCAAAAACCCTAACATTGTGACTATTTGATAGTCTTCGATTTTCCTCAATCTTGTTGTGCCGTAGTCTGTGTACAATGACGCTCCAGCGATGCGTTGACCGTTGTATGTAGCAAGATTATCATTGAAATATGTGACGAGCTTGTGCAATGTGCTATTGACAATAGCACTAATAGGCAGTAGACGAACACTTTTCAGTACACCGTGATGCACTCGACCAAATTTGTAGTCATGTGGCCCCATCTCCTACCGTCGTCATATGCTCTTGACCACTTATCAAATGGAAGATCATGGAAGAATCGTTCAATACCAGGGACCTGAGATAGGAGATGATGTACCTTCTTTGAACGTGATGCCTAAACTCATAAGCTAAAACAACAAGATATATCATTAATAACAGATGTTATGGACAAGTTTGATAATGAAGCATCACAATGTATACAAGTTCATACCTGTGTTAATAAGATACTTCTTCATTTTTTGTTGTGAAACCTTGTCTGGAAGTTCGATGCAACGTGTCGATGCAGTAGTAGTGATGAGCCATGGGGGTTTCCAATATGGATCTGATTCAACGATACTTATGATAGCTGGGGCACGATCCGTAATTATTGACACGTCCGCTCTTTGACCTATCACATGGAGTCGCACCTTGTCGAGAAAGAATTTCCAACTAGCTAAGTCTTCAGACTCAACAATAGCGAACGCAATAGGTATGACTTTGTTGTTACCATCTTGGGCCGCTGCTATCAGAAGCTTGCCTTTGAACTTACCGTATAAATGTGTACCATCTATCTGCAACATTGGTTTGAAGTGTCTGAATGCAGAAATACACGGACCAAACGACCAGAAAACAACGTTGGAATTGTTTGACTTGGATTGCCTGTGTGTCATCCTCGAAAGCCCTGACTGTCTTTAGAGCAACAACGGAACCTGGTATGAAATGTTTGATGGCCATGAATAACCTTGGCAGCTGATTGTAAGACTCAACCCAATCTCCATAGATTTTTCCGGTCGCTTCACATCTTGCCAACCATGCTTTTCTGTATGAAATTGTTCTGTTGTACTGTCCACGAATCTGCTCAATGACATCTAGAACACTCATACCTGGGTTACGACTAATATGGGAAGAAGAGCTTCAGCAATGAAATGGTAGTTCATCTGCCGATGATCTTGTCCATCATCTGCAGGAGCACAGCTATGGGTAGTGAGTCTCGTAATTTTCCATTCGCTCTCACCATTCAACAACGCGCCCCTTAAGTAAAATGGACATTCGTCATGTTTAACACATTGGACAACGTATGCTTTCCTTGAGCTTTTGACAACACTGATATCGATATTTTTACGAATGTGATACTCCTTGACAGCGGTTACTAGACTGTCTTTATCGTCGAACTCTTGGCCTACAACGAACTCTTCTACAGGATTCCAGTTTGGGACACCGCGACGATCCACATCTGATCGCATTGCGTTGATGGCATCCCAGTCCACGTGATGATAATATGAAGCATCTGGCATATGCTGACTAGTTTCGCCATCTACTTCTGGTCCGTGAAGAAATTCTTCTGGAATGAGTTCAACTTCATCATCTGATGTAACATCTTCATCTGCAGGCTCATACTCGCCGTCGTCATTGTCATCGTCATCATCACCATCAATTTGTATATGAATGTCCATGCACTGAGAGATGTCCCAAGAACACTTATAGTTACAAAGCATTGCCTGAACATCTTCATCAGTTTCTAGTACAAGTGCTGTAAACTGTAGAGGCTCTCTGCTGGACAACTGCCGATATGTCATCCTCGAAACAGAAAATCCAAACTTCAATTGACGGATGGCCTCTGTGGCAGAATACTTTAACATTTCGATGGTGAAATCATCAGCTACACGAAGATAAAAGGTTTTGGTGTCTTCTTGCCTTTGAAGTAGAGACTTCCATGTTCCGTGTACGATAGTTCGGCATTAACAAAAATTGTACAAGGTAATGCCATTCTTTCAAGTAAAATTAAGATGCAGACGAGTAACGTAGTTTCTATCTGCACAAACAAACAAATTTTAAAATTTAAGCAAGAAAGAATAATAAACGATAAACTAAATGCAAAAAAAAATATTGAATTCAACGAGCAAGTTATGATATTTATGCATTAATTTTTTTCCTATAATATAATAAAACCTACTTAATTATTTTACTAAATTATACAATATTATAAGTTAAGAACAAGTTATGATATTTATGCATTAATTAATTACGAATTTAAATAATAATCAAACATCTAAAACTACCAATATTAATTTTCTCCAATAACACAATAATACCTACTTAATTATTTTACTAATTAATTACAAATTTATATCATACTTAAGCAACTAAAAATTATTTTAACATAATCATAATTAAAGAATAAGAAATTATACAGTAATGTCATAGTTAATTATGATTTTAAGCATAAGTAATTAGATAACTAATTAATATACATATATATCAAAACCTAATCAACAAAGACATTTACTATAAAAATAAATGAAAAATACAAATTAAAATTAACCATACTAACCTCTTTCTTCTCGGAGCATTACTCATGGTCGAAGTTTTTTTGTGTCAAGATTGAGTGAATGATGAGGGCTGAGTTTGGTTTTTATAAGGACTTTTGGGAGTCATAAACCGCATCGGTGCGATGCGGTTTATTGTAAAAAGAACGGGACATGGACGGCGGAGATCGCACCAGATGAACGCCCAGGATCGTGCCGACAAGGGTGTCATAAACCGCACCGCCATAGTGCATCTATCGACCATATGCATTCCTCCAGTGCGTTTTATGACAAATTTTTCCGGTAATTGCATTAACATAATGCGGTTTACAGTAAACAGCATTACACTGATGCGGTTTATGTGACCCGTTTGGCACATCCGTGTAATTTTTTTGAAAAAAAAACCGCCGCAAGTAATTTTTTTTGACATATAGTATTTCGGCGAAAATTTTCCTCCTGAGACGATATGTAGTTGCATGATCGAACTCGACTAGCAATGCCATACGTAGTTGGCACATCTACTGAAAGTTGGGCACCATTATTCTGACACGAGCTTCACAACTAATATTTTTAGAAATGGAACGACCGATCGAATACTTGCGCTAAAGCTTCCAGTAAACCATTTTAGTAATCACATAGCTACTCTCTAACGTTATCTCAACAAAATTTCACATTCTCTCTCAACTTAGAAATTTGGGGGAATACATAATTTAGACCAATGACAAATATGAAAATACACTCTATAAGGGTTGTACTTGAATTCTACGTTAGGGAACATATATTAATATTACCATCTCAAAAGTTTAAGGTAAATCAGAAAAGAATTAAAAAATGGAGCTTGAAGTAGGATTAAACAGCAGACAAGAAGAGAGATCGAACTGCACTTAACAGGAGGCGATATAGGCAAAAATAGCCTGATGGTAGCCGATTTGCTCTACATCGGCTCTGTAGGAAATAATACATCGTGTCATTTGCAAGCAAATAACAGGCTGGCAAATGAGGTGATGTGCAGGTGTCGCCTCATTTCCGACGATGCTGACTAACAAAAAAATAAATAAGAGTAAATTACTCAAAACCCTGAGGATATAGGATATTACAGTTAACCCCCTTGTGTTTATCATAATTACTGGTAACCACCTCGAGGTTAAGGTATCTTTGACTACGAGCCCCTGAACTATAACTCTGTTATTAGGAAGTAAACTACGTGTTGACCTATTAGCTTAATCACATTAATAATGTCATGCTGGACAAAAAACACTACTTAATCAGCATTGTTATTTTCCTAAAAATGTCAACCCTGCCTCGGAAATGCATCTAAAATGGGATGAGAAAGAGTTAGACGATGTTGATTAAGCTGTTTTGTTGTCCAGCCTGACATTATTAATGTAATTAAGTTGATAGATCAACACGTAGTTAACTTTCTGATAACAGAGTTATAGTTTGGGGGCTCTTAGTCAAAGATACCTTAACCTTAAGGTGGTTACTAATAATTATGATAAACACAAGGGGGTTAACTGTAATATCCCAAATCCTCAAGGGGGTTCTGAGTAATTTACTCAAAAAATAACTTGTCACGGGGTATTAGCTAGCCAGTAGAGCCCTAGTTAGAGGTAGGGGTGTTCATAACCGGTTAACCGGCTTTTTGGATAAACGGTTTGTCGGTTAGTCAAATTTGATAACCATAATTGATTCATTTAGAAGCGGTTAACTGTCGGTTTCGGTATGGTTTTCCTGGTTTGTCGGTTAACCGAAATGATGTAGATTTATATGTTTTTTTTCTTATAATTAGTAAACCAGTTAACCGCTGATTTTGATAAGATTTTATTGGTTTTAGTATCATTCTAACCATTAACTATATAATTGTATATTTATTTTGGTAAATCTAATAATTAACTATATAGTTTTATACTTTTTTTTTGATAATTTGGGCTTACGCCTTATATTAATAAAGAAGCCTGATTACTCAGGTGGATGGGAATTGTTGGGCCTCATTAAAACCTCTCTAAGCAAAACCCAGTGGGAAAAGCCTAAAGAGGAAAAAGAGTACCCTCCACATCCAAATACAACCTATTAATCCAAATACATGAAACAACGAAAGCGCTAGAAGCTATAACATTCAACCTTATTCTCAAAACTCACACATTACATAAAATCCTTAAGTGACTTCACTCCGAGAAAAAAACCGCAAGTCAAGGGAAAATCTTTCCACCAATATTTGGTCCATCTCCATACCCCTATCTTAGTTTGCATTACCACTTTAGATACATCAAGGGATTCGTCTTTGAAGATCATACCATTTCGTTGCATCCACATGTAATATATACCGTAGCAAAATGTATACTTCCACATTCTCTTTGCCTTTCCTTGTATCGCAATATCAAACCAAGCTTGGTATATTGCCCTCACCTCAATCGGGAACGAGAAAGGAATATTCCACCAGGAAGTTAATTGTCTCCAAACTCCAGCAATTTTAGCACACGAAAATAGGACATGCTCAAGTCTCTCCATTTCCTTTCGACACCAGGGGCATAGGCTTCCACCAATGGGTACAATATCCCTTTCAAAGAGAAATTCTCTAGTCACTAACCTACGCATCAGAGCTAACCATAGAGTAATCTCCACTCTAGGTTCACAAAGCCCCTCCCAGATTCGGTGGAAGACTGAAAGATTCTGAACAGCTAAAGAGTCCGTCACCGACCCTCCCATAGCGATAACTAAATCCTTTGTGATTGAGTTTTTTCCACTGGTGGACCATATTGCTATGTCTTATTCTGTTTCCGAAATGGAATTGCCGTCAGAACTTCTACCATTTCCACCAGTAATTATTCTTCATATTCAACAGCGAGCGTCGCCAGCAAAACGCCACCGCCACTCTCTATCGCACCAAGACCATGTTCGCGACTAATGCATGTGCTGTAAGCTCACCTGATATAACGGGGGAATTTGATCCTAAGAATGCCCACTTGCAGCACTTATCATGCCAAAATAAAGTGGCACCACCATTACAAATTTTAATTTCCAGGCCCTCTTCAATCGCATCTCTTAATTTATCATGCCTTCAGTTGCTTTAAGAATCGAGAACCATATTCCCTTTTGTCTACTAGCAGCCACATCAAGCACACCTGTATGTAGCCCTTCCCTAGTACGGTAAATTCACTAAACCAGCTTCTTCCTAGGGGCATATGATTACGAGCAAACTCACCCTCCACTGGCTAGAAATGCCAAATTTTTTGTCTGCAGGTTCGAGAATCCCAAACCGTCACTATGTTTGGGGACGTATCATTTTATTCCATGCAACCAGCGTAAGATGCCTCCCACTTTTCCCCTAGAAAACCGACGTGAATAGCAGCCATACGTCTCCGAACCTTGGTTGGAATAACAATAAACTTGCATAATACAAAGGTAGAGAATCCAAGACTGACCGAATTAATGTTGACCGACCAGCCTTTGATAAGCTTGTTGCCTTCCATATGGCCAGTTTTCTCTCAAACTACATAAAATGGGTCCCATGTCGACATCCGTCTAGGGTTCCCACCAAAGGACATCCAAGATAAGTGGACGGTAGAGCTCCAACTCGGCACTTAAGCATTTCTTCAATAATCGAACTCATCTTCCTTCCCGTATTAATGCCAAAAGCCATTGATTTATCCATGTTTAATTGCAGCCCACTGACTTCCGCAAACCAATGAGGATTCTATGTAGGTGCATAATTCTTCCCTTTCACTTCACAAAAGATCATCACATCGTCGGCAAATTGCAAGTGAGTATCCTCACTTGCCTTTCACTAATCTTTAATCCCGAAAACCTCCCTTTGCTCAACAGCTTTTTGGATTAACCAATTTAATATTTCAACCACAATAACAAAGAGAGAAGGAGAAAGTGGATCACCTTGACGCAATCCTCGAGTTGGCGAAAACGGCTTCGTCGGACACCCATTGACTAGGATTGAGATCCGCGAGGTAGAGATGCATTCCTGTACCCATTTCCTCCAAATTTGCCCGAATCCCATGCTCAACATCATGTCAAGGAACTCCCAGATACAGAATCATATACCTTCGCAAATCAATTTTAAGCAACACCCCTTCTTCTTGTTTTTCCAACCACGTAATGACCTCATTTGCAATAAAAGGTCCTTCAAGTATGTTCTTCCTTTAACAAATCCCGTTTGGTTTCACCAATGAGTCTTGTAGAAGTGGACTCAGTCTTGAACTTAAGATCTTTGCAATCACCTTATACAAGCAGCCTACCATGCTTATCGGGCGTAATCCTTAGTCTAATGCATCCGCCTTCTTGGAATTAAGCTATCCACGTAACATTTGCACCTCTTTCCATTTTTGATGAGATGAAGAATTTTTGAAATCTCTTCCAAATTCCTTGCCTAGGACACCCCACATCTGTTTATAAACTTCATGTTGTATCCATCGACTCCAGGAGCTTTAAGCTATTACACTCTTTCACCGCATTTTGATCTCACCCAAGGTAGGAATCATTTCCAGCTGTGTCAATTCCTCAGTCGTCAAGGTAGGATGAGTAAAACCGGTAGGCTTGATACGTGATAGAGATTCTCTTCGGTACAGCTTATCAAAGAACTTTACAACATGTAGCCGGAGCTCTGCCGGATTATCTATCAGCCCTGCATCAGTTGCAGGCACAACATATTCTTCTTCCTATGGTTCACTGTTGCCTTTCTCTGAAAATATCTTGTATATTATCAGTGTGCTTGAGCAGATTCTCACGTGCCTGCTGCATCCAGAACAGTTCTCGAGATCGATCAGCCGAGTCCAGTTTACCATGGCACGCATCCTGTTTAGTTCGAGCTGATCAGTTGGCCCCTGTTCCTCTATTTTATCTCGATTTTCTTCAGCTCCTCCACCACACACCTGGACTTTGGATTTATTTCACCAAAAACGTTCTCTGTTCCATCCTTTTAATGCCCCTTTCAACGTTTTTTATTTGAGCAGGGTGACCCAAATTTTATGTTCCCCTGGAGTTTTACAAACTTCCCAAATCTGGATGCTCAAGCCACGCGTCAATGGACCTAAAAGGTTTGGGGCCCCAGTTTACTTTGTCTGTCTTTACTATCAAGAATCTATGATCAGAAATGGTCCATTCCCCGATCGAGACTAAACTGAGTATTGATATAGCCACTCATGTGATGCAAAAACACGGTCTATTCTGCTCAGACGACCTCCCTCTCCATGAAATTTAGCATCTTGTAACTGAAGCTCCATCAATGCATACACATGACCCATGATGAAATCTTTCATCCCCTTGTATACTACTATCGTATCCTCATAGAGGCGGGTCACTTGGTCAAGAACCTCATTGAAATCTCCCAGTACAATAATCTCCTGTAGCCAACCCGCTTTTGCATGCATCAGCTCAAAAACTACACCTTCTCTCACGGTATCACATGATGCATAGAC
>CM041777.1:64906561-64932905 GCA_023374045.1 Limonium bicolor | reverse complement strand
TGTTGGCACACACGTACCCGTGGTCTGTGCAATGCTACCCAGTTCGACACTCCTTACATAGTTGGGGCGACGAAGTTATCACACTGTGGGTGTATTCTCGAATTCCCCCATTCTTTCCAAGCGCATTAAGGGGCTTTCTGATGCACAGATATATGGGGAAAGGTAAGGCGTGGTTTCAGCTAATTTACTTATAAATTTCATTTATGTGCATGCTCAATTTTCTTTAACATGTGCAGGTGGGACAGTCCACATGTTCCCCCGGTTTTCTTTACGAGATGCTCGTAACATACTTGATTCGATTTCCAGTCCCACCCACAAACCGAACAGTATATTTGCATTTCAATATTGATAATGTTATTCCTTATGTCATCACTCTTCTTAATTAATTTCAAAACTTATTATGGGCATGGGTCTGCAGCCATATGATGACACTTCTGTGGACGAGGGTGCCATGGTTGTTCCTTTAATTTTGAATAACATCATAGAGGGTCTCAGCCGACCGGTTTATGAGACAATTCTGGCCGTGATCAACCGATACCTTCAGCCCACTTAGACTGTGACCGGCTACATAGCCAAAGCGCACAGGTAGAGTTGGAAGCAAATTGGTCTGCCATTAATGCGGTATACATAGAGTTTATGAATGACCGGGAACATAGGCGGATAACTTGGAAGGATTTCCTCCTGCTGTTCAACTGACTACACGTCTGAGTACATGATATGGTACCAACAAATAGCTTAAGATGGTATACTCAAGAAGCACGTCGACGGTCCATATTGGTATGCATTTACAATATTATATTAACTGTTTTTGGTATTATATAGTTTGTAGTACAATTGCTTACGTATTTACCTTACACTTTGTATGTTCTGCCCAGGCTGATGGATTAACCAGCTGCAACATTATGGACATGATGCTGATGTAGGACCTTATGCCGAATATCTCTCCCAACAATCAGGGACAATGTATCACCAACGGTATAGACATGTCCAGCCTCAAGTTGATCATCATGCACCCCCTGCGTTCAATGTCTACCAACCCACCCTTCTCATTGAATGACAACCCCAGCAGAAGGTCTACACGCCGACGACCAAAGAGTGAGTTACGCCTACCGCCACAGGCTGAACCTGAGATTGAGGCTGCTGCTCCCATTATCTTTCAATCTAGCTGGACATATCCTCCCAACCTTTTTATCCGGTTAGCGAGCAAGATGCCCAGTATGATTATGATCCATGGTATCGTGCCCCTCCAACTGAGCAGTCAAGTATGTGGGGATCATCATTCGGCGGTCAGCAACTAGGTCAGTGGGGTTATCAGACCAGCACACACATTACTCAGTTGGCCAGACATCCACCCAAGGTGGATGGGGTGGTGAAGTGGGCACCTAGATCAATATGGTGGTCAAACAAGTACCCATATGAGTGGGATCAACAGGGTGGGTTCAGTCAGTGGGATCTTCAGATTGGTGGTCAGCCGACTCAGACGAGTCAGTGGGTAGTTCAAAATCCACAAGCTAGATGGGATCAACCACAGTGGAGTTCTTATTCAAGTTCGTACGTTGATCCCACACCACCATCCATCACACCATACGGTGAAGGGTCTTCAAGAGGGGTAGCTTCAAATGTACCGACTACGCAAGCTGAAAGGTCGGCACACATGAGTGCTACTTTTGCAAATCTTAATGTGTTTGATGATGAAGACGAAGACATGCCTTCGGACTTCCATGGACGCATATGTTCAGTCCAACCCGTTACTCTCCTCCACCACAGACTTCCATTTGACATGACTTTGAGGGGACCAAACTCAATGAACCCTCCACAGCGTTATACACCGAGTGAGTACGAACAACCAAGGAGAGGAGGTGCAGGTGGAAGAGGACGAAGGGGTTAGAAGAGATAGAGGCGGTGCTGCTTGATACTACTATGCATTGTTATTTTTACGTACTCATTTCATGCTTGTTATGGATATTGGAATTTTTATTCATATGTTATGTAACGAATATCGCTATGTCTCGTTATTAATCTTCCATGTTACGTAACGGTAGTTATATGTTCATGCGATTCGTAGTACTAACGTACATGGACCAAAATTCAATTGCTTGATGTCTTACATTAGACTCAACCGACACCGGATACTCCCCATATACATCCGTTGCCCACCCATTTTTGCCACAATGAAGTGTGTAGGTATAATACATTCATACAAATTTGGAACACAACGTGAATCGTTTGATAATCCTAACTGTAAGCGCAAAGTAGCACCGTAGTGCAGTTTTTTTAATATGCAGTTTTCACGTTTGTTAGGGACTTTGACTATTTTTTTGAATACGTAGCGCTGTCCGTTGGCCACCATTTTTTGCCACAATGAAGTGTGTTGGTAGTACTACATTCATACAAATTTAGAACACAACGTGAATCGTTTGATAGTCCAAACTGTAAGCGCAAAGTAGCACCGTAGTGCAGTTTTTTAATATGCAGTTTTCA
The DNA here is from genome assembly GCA_023374045.1 of Limonium bicolor. NCBI lineage: Eukaryota > Viridiplantae > Streptophyta > Magnoliopsida > Caryophyllales > Plumbaginaceae > Limonium > Limonium bicolor. Next base: position 64,930,424 of record CM041777.1, on the reverse strand, counting down.
CGTTTGTTAGGGACTTTGACTATTTTTTTGAATAGTAGCTGCTGTCCGTTGGCCACCATTTTTCCACAATGAAGTGTGTAGGTAGTACTACATTCATACAAAATTTGGAACACAACGTGAATCGTTTGATAGTCCTAACTGTAAGCGCAAAGTAGCACCGTAGTGCAGTTTTTTATATGCAGTTTTCACGTTTGTTAGGGACTTTGACTATTTTTTTGAATAGGTAGCTGCTGTCCGTTGGCCACCATTTTTTCCACAATGAAGTGTGTAGGTAGTACTACATTCATACAAAATTTGGAACACAACGTGAATCGTTTGATAGTCCTAACTAAGCGCAAAGTAGCACCGTAGTGCAGTTTTTAATACAGTCACGTTTGTTAGGGACTTTGACTATTTTTTTGAATACGTAGCAGCTGTCCGTTGGCCACCATTTTTTTCCACAATGAAGTGTGTATGTAGTACTACATTCATACAAAATTTGGAACACAACGTGAATCGTTTGATAGTCCTAACTGTAAGCGCAAAGTAGCACCGTAGTGCAGTTTTTTAATATGCAGTTTTCACGTTTGTTAGGGACTTTGACTATTTTTTTGAATAGGTAGCTGCTGTCCGTTGGCCACCATTTTTTCCACAATGAAGTGTGTAGGTAGTACTACATTCATACAAAATTTGGAACACAACGTGAATCGTTTGATAGTCCTAACTGTAAGCGCAAAGTAGCACCGTAGTGCAGTTTTTTAATATGCAGTTTTCACGTTTGTTAGGGACTTTGACTATTTTTTTGAATAGGTAGCTGCTGTCCGTTGGCCACCATTTTTTTCCACAATGAAGTGTGTAGGTAGTACTACATTCATACAAATTTTGGAACACAACGTGAATCGTTTGATAGTCCTAACTGTAAGCGCAAAGTAGCACCGTAGTGCAGTTTTTTAATATGCAGTTTTCACGTTTGTTAGGGACTTTGACTATTTTTTTGAATAGGTAGCTGCTGTCCGTTGGCCACCATTTTTTCCACAATGAAGTGTGTAGGTAGTACTACATTCATACAAATTTTGGAACACAACGTGAATCGTTTGATAGTCCTAACTGTAAGCGCAAAGTAGCACCGTAGTGCAGTTTTTTAATATGCAGTTTTCACGTTTGTTAGGGACTTTGACTATTTTTAACTAGCCGTCTAAGTAGACGTTGAACTAGCCGTTAGTTAACCTTTTAACTAGCCGTTGACTAGCCGTTGAGTTAGCCGTTTAACTAGCCGTTTAAGTAGCCGTTGAACTAGCCGTTGAGTTAACCTTTAACTAGCCGTTGAACTAGCCGTTGAGTTAGCCGTTTAACTAGCCGTTTAAGTAGCCGTTCAACTATCCTTTAGTAACCGTTACTCTAGCATTATAAAACAGGGTATTGGTTACCACCCCATTCATCCCACACATTATACAAAATCTTTGTAGTTCGGTAGTGAATTGATCATATCTTACCACAAACTGTCGTAAAAATCAAATGGAGTTTCCTTTCAGTTTGCACGTTAACTATGCAGCTACTTTCGGTCGTCATGGTGCGCAGTTTGATCGAAGGATGGGGCACAGACGCATAGAAGTAAATATGCCGTATCCTAATAATCTACGTGATCTACATCGACGAGTCATCCGTGCTCTGCAGTCAACCCTAGGCAGAATACAGATAGCAACAATGGTGTATCTGGGCTTGGAGGGCGACTACGAGTGGAATTTTATACACGTACGCAATGATGCATCTGTTCAACGAATGATGGAAAACTACATGGAGTACAATGATTTCATGGCACATATTCCACTACTAGTTATCTACGATCCTATTGAACCCGACGACGATGATTTCCAGGTACAAGAGTCAATGTACGAGATGCGACGTAACATAATAGCACAACAACTTGACAGACAGAGGTCAGGGAACAATTAGGTTTCACGTAATTGTGTAACAACAATTTGAATCCGATGGATTATATTTTATTTCTACAAGAGTATGTGGTGATGCGCTGATCCACGTACAATAGATTAATATTCCCCCTCATCCAATATCTTTACCACTTGTTGAAGCATTAGATGCATGATTGCAGACAGGATTAATCGGATAAGATTTCCCCCGTCCACCAATGGATTTCAATTTTATTCTCACGGTATATATACTCCCTTACCCTATGCATATAAATGCAACAAGCGTGTTACTTTCACTTACAAAGATAACTACCCACATCCGTTGTCATTACTATATTGCATAAGTTACCATATCTCTTACTGAACTTCATCGTCGCATTTCATCAATGGAGATCCCTTGCACAATCTTGCTTGATGTTGAGCCAATCACCAACGATTCAGGTCTGTATTTTGCCAGAACATATTCCACTGAGCATTTCGATTTGGATATCGAAATGGATATTACGTTCACCGAGTTTGACAATGTTGTAGAACTAGGTTGAAAGAGCGTTACGGTTACAATTGTGTCCTTGAATCGATACTTCATCGATTGCTGCTGCTCCCAGCCACGCCCTGTATGGGGGCCATTACAAATAAAGCAAGATGACGTTCAAACAATGATTGAACGGTTCGTTTACAATCAACAATTTTATACTCGATTAGAATTCTATGTGGTGTATGCATTTAGGGAAGTTACCCCACCACCACGCGATAATTTTGCGAGCGTATCCTTGATAGAAGAGTATAATGAAGATTACGGTTCAGATGACAGCGAACAGGAAGGTTAATATGTTGGTGGATGATGCATATCTCGTCCATTCTAAGGCATCAACAGAAGTGATATGTGGATACTCCTATGATATATGTTCTTTTTAAAAAGCACGTATGAGAAGATGAAGTATAGTAGTCGTTCTGTAATAAAACAGTGATGGATGTCATTGAATCGCTATATGTATTTGGAATATTTCCTAAGCCTATAAAATGGTATATCAAATCAATCTTTAGTCCTTGCTTATTTAACAAATGCAAATATAAGATAATTCATTACAACAGACAATGCGTTTAATTTTTCATGGTATCTTATTCTTCCATCATATCATTTAAATTTTTAAGCATCTGTACCATATCTAGGAATATAATCCTTATCATATAAGAATATAATCCATATCTAGGATAGTATTAAGCATCTGTACCATATTCTAAAGCATCTGTTATTTCCTAACCTTCCCCAGTCCAAACCGAAATGGTTTTCATCTATAAATATCTCAATACGGTTCACTTTTCAACACAAACACACAACTGCAATGTTTATTCCTTGCGAGTTATATCTGCATTACATCCCGTGCGTGGATGATGATGGTTTCAACTTTGAACCTACTGAGCACTCAACAACACGCCCACTAACCATATCGCCTTTCTCACTTCAACTATTCAAGTACCTGGTTGAATGTTGCTTAGATTGTGGTCAACAAAGGTTCACCGCCACACTCATTGTATACCGAAGAATGGTTTCTCCTTACCCAACACCCTCTTGGAGTCAGATGGTTATTGCGAATGAGGAAGACTATCGTATCATGCTCGACAACTACATGAGGAACCACCGATACATGGGTAAGGTTGAACTTCTTGTGGAGTATGAACCCGAGGTTGACGATTAATCGTGACGGATGAATAAAAAAACAAGACGATTGTTCGCATTATGTGTAATTGTGATGAAGGATAGAATAAAAGTAAGCGATTGTTCGCTTTATGTTTATCTTTATAGTTTTATGTATTATGTTGCTCCTGCTAGTCAGGTTGTGCCTTAAGCAAGCACCAAAAAAAAGTATGAATAAAAGGTCCTCACGAAGGCGTGTTGTTTTTATATAATTGTAACACACATAACATGTGTCTTCTTAAATTTAGGTTCAAACCAGCAGTACATTCATACAGAAGTTTCAAACAAACACTTCCTATTATTAGGACAAAACAAAAGCATGCATCCATAACGTCTAGACTTTGCTCAAAGAGCTAGCACGTATTGAAAAAAACTAAGTTACTTGCTTAACAAACAAGAAGATTAATTTTCAACTAGTTGTAACCACGGTTCGGACAGTTTCTCCTGGTGTGCCCCGGTTGTAGACAATGACGACACCGTCTGCGTTCTGTAGTTGTGTCATCGTTTTCATCCATTTCATTCCGAATGCGTGAATACCTTGGTCGCCCCCGTATAGTTCGTATCGCATCTGGATGTGGAACTACTTTTGCATCTGTATACGGTGGCCAGTTGTGCTCGTTGCCAAGTGGACGAAAAGGTTGACCACCATAAGCTTCAATCATTGTCTCAAGCCTATAAACACGATGCACATAATTGTCCCACAGTAACCCTGTTCTGCAACATACAGCCATGACATGAGAACATAGGTATTTGAATGCTTGCCACTCACCACATTCACAAGTCATGTCGCTGAAATCGACTTTGTAATTTCCCTTGTTTCTTCTCAAAGCCACAGATCCAAAATCCTCAACCTCGTATACTTGTTGTACTTCATCAAAAACCCTAACATTGTGACTGTTTGATAGTCTTCGATTTTCCTCAATCTTGGTTGTGGCGTAGTCTGTGTACAATGACGCTCCAGCGATGCGTTGACCGTTGTATGTAGCAAGATTATCATTGAAATATGTGACGAGCTTGTGCAGTGCTATTGACAATAGCACTAATAGGCAGTAGACGAACACTTTTCAGTACACCGTTGATGCACTCGACCAAATTTGTAGTCATGTGGCCCCATCTCCTGCCGTCGTCATATGCTCTTGACCACTTATCAAATGGAAGATCATGGAAGAATCGTTCAATACCAGGGACCTGAGATAGGAGATGATTGTACCTTCTTTGAACGTGATGCCTCCTAAACTCATAAGCTAAAACAACAAGATATATCATTAATAAGAGATGTTATGGACAAGTTTGATAATGAAGCATCACAATGTATACAAGTTCATACCTGTGTTAATAAGATACTTCTTCATTTTTTTGTTGTGAAACCTTGTCTGGAAGTTCGATGCAACGTGTCGGATGCAGTAGTAGTGATGAGCCATGGGGGGTTTCCAATATGGATCTGATTCAACGATACTTATGATAGCTGGGGCACGATCCGTAATTATTGACACGTCCGCTCTTTGACCTATCACATGGAGTCGCACCTTGTCGAGAAAGAATTTCCAACTAGCTAAGTCTTCAGACTCAACAATAGCGAACGCAATAGGTATGACTTTGTTGTTACCATCTTGGGCCGCCGCTATCAGAAGCTTGCCTTTGAACTTACCGTATAAATGTGTACCATCTATCTGCAACATTGGTTTGAAGTGTCTGAATGCAGAAATACACGGACCGAACGCCCAGAAACACCGTTGGAATTGTTTCACTTGGGTTGTTTGTGTCATCCTCGAAAGCCCTGACTGTCTTTAGAGCAACAACGGAACCTGGTATGAAATGTTTGATGGCCATGAAAAACCTTGGTAGCTGATTATAAGACTCAACCCAATCTCCATAGATTTTTCCGGTCGCTTCACATCTTGCCAACCATGCTTTTCTGTATGAAATTGTTCTGTTGTACTGTCCACGAATCTGCTCAATGACATCTAGAACACTCATACCTGGGTTACGACTAATATGGGGAAGGAGAGCTTCAGCAATGAAATGGTAGTTCATCTGCCGATGATCTTGTCCTTCATCTGCAGGAGCACAACTATGGGTAGTGAGTCTCGTAATTTTCCATTCGCTCTCACCATTCAACAACGCGCCCCTTAAGTAAAATGGACATTCGTCATGTTTAACACATTGGACAACGTATGCTTTCCTTGAGTTTTGACAACACTGATATCCATATTTTTGCGAATGTGATACTCCTTGACAGCGGTTACTAGACTGTCTTTATCGTCGAACTCTTGGCCTACAACGAACTCTTCTACAGGATTCCAGTTTGGGACACCGCGACGATCCACATCTGATTGCATTGCGTTGATGGCATCCCAGTCCACGTGATGATAAAATGAAGCATCTGGCATATGCTGACTAGTTTCGCCATCTACTTCTGGTCCATGAAGAAATTCTTCTGGAATGAGTTCAACTTCATCATCTGATGTAACATCTTCATCATCTGCAGGCTGATACTCTCCGTCGTCATCGTCATCCTCATCATCACCATCAATTTCTATATAATGTCCATGCACTGAGAGATGTCCCAACAACACTTATAGTTACAAAGCATTGCCTGAACATCTTCATCAGTTTCTAGTACAAGTGCTGTAAACTGTAAAGGCTCCCTGCTGACAACTGCCGATATGTCATCCTCGAAACAGAAAATCCAAACTTCAATTGACGGATGGCCTCTGTGACAGAATACTTTAACATTTGGATGGTGAAATCGTCAGCTACACGAAGATAAAAGGTTTTGGTGTCTTCATTGCCTTGGAAGTAGAGACTTCCATGTTCCGTGTATGATAGTTGGCATTAACAAAAATGGTACAAGGGAATGCCATTCTTTCAAGCGAAATTAAGATGCAGACGAGTAACGTAGTTTAGATCTGCACAAACAAACAATATTTAAAATTTAAGCAAGAAAAAATAATAAACAATAAACTAAATGCAAAAAAAAAAATTAAAGTGTAAGAGCATGTGTAGTAAAACTTACAAAATATTTATTACGAATCTAATTAATATATCAACAACTAAAATATTTGAAAAATATGTTTAAAACATTACGAACAACTCTACATATATTGTAGCTAACTTATACACCTATTTTGGTAAACAAGTAGTTATAAATTATTAACAATAATAAATGATGAATTACACCATCATTTTAAGTAAAAAACAAGTTATCAAGTAATGTATTAATTAATTATGAAATAATTCACTAATTAACCAACTAAAGCTACCATAATTAATTTTTTTCCTATAACATAATAAAACCTACTTAATTATTTGACTAAATTATACACCATTTTAAGTTAAGAACAAGTTATGATATTTATGCATTAATTAATTACGAATTTAAATAATAATTAAACATCTAAAAATACCAATATTAATTTTTTCCTATACATAATAATACCAAATTAATTATTTGACTAATTTATGCACCATTTTATGTTAAAAAAATTTATAAAATTAATGCATTAATTAATTACGAATTAAAATACTAATTAAACAACTAAAACTACCAAGATTAATTTTCTCCAATAACATAATAATACCTACTTAATTATTTTACTAATTTATCCACCATTTTAAGTTAAAAACAAGTTGTACAATTAATGCATTAATTAATTACGAATTTATATCCTAATTAAGCAACTAAAACTTAGAAAAAATTAAGGTAAACCATTAATAAGATGTCTACATATTATTTTAACATACATCAAATTAAAGAATAAATTATACAGTAATGACATAATTAATTATGAATTTAAGCATAAGTAATTAGATAACTACTTAAATATATACATATATATAAAAACATAATAAACAAAGACATTTACTATACAAATAAATGAAAAATAAAAAATAAAAATAACCATACTAACCTCTTAACTTCGGAGCATTTGTCATTGATGAAGGGATTTTTTTTGGTGTCAATGATTGATGGAATGAGCTTGGCTGAGTTTGGTTTTTATAGAGAATTTTGGCAGTCATAAACCGCACTGGTGCGATGCGGTTTATGTGTAATATTGTGGATAATCTAATCCGACAAAATCGCGGAAATCGCGGAGTACGAACGGCTCATATTCATTCCTGTGTTTGCAATAAACCGCATCGCCCTAGTGCATCTATTGACAAAGACGCGTTCATGCAGTGCGGTTTATGACATAATTAGCCGGTAAATGGATTAACTCATGCGGTTTACGGTAAGCAGATCATTGATGCGGTTTATATGACCATTTTGGCACATCCGCGTAATTTTTTTGAAAAAAAGCCACCGCAAGTAATTTTTTTTTGACATATAGTATTCGGCGAAAATTTTCCATCAATAATCACCCGACTTAAATACGAGCAAGATTGGGAAATAACGTTACTAATTTAAGTTACATTGACTGCTATACATTCCTAATCAACCTGAGTAAAAGACTTAGGGACAAGATTTGGTATTACCAATCTCTAGAGCATTCATACTTGAACATGAATATAACCTAGACGACTTCTAGGAATTGTGTAAGACCTGCAAAGTAACTAAACAGAAATGTATTCTCCATAATCTAGGTATTGACCTTATGAAATCGATTGAGCTACTTAATCACATGATGGGGGACTGGTGTATGAGGAGAAAAACCCAGTGTAGTCACGGACTAGCTGATTCCGCAGAGTGATCACTAGAGTAGGAAACTCGGATCGGGTCTGCTCTTGGAAAATCCAACGAGCCTGATAAGATTGTTGGTCAAACGGTACCTGCTATTGGTACATGGCTACGTCTGCTTAAGAATGCCCTAATAGGGCTAAGTAAAAATATACAACGAGCTCTTGTAGCACGTTGGTTCAGCGGTTACCCAAATTGGCTGACGCGGGAGAAGATCCCGTCGGATGTGTTGTCCGCTTAGTACCAGAAGCATGGAATGCAATGTGGTGAGAACTGAATATTGTAATCATAAGCATATGGACGGGTTATCCTAACATGACGTCGTCAAGGATTAACGAAATAAAGGATGAGTAAATGACTAGAACACACAATAATTACAAGTTGATACGAGGCATCAATAACGCCCGTAGGTATGGATGACGAAGGATAGGGGCCTTGAAGGCCTATAACGAATATCATTCTCAAACTACGTCTTCGTATCATCGTTTTTACTCGCTATTATTACGTTTGTGTGAATGATTACTTGAGTAAATGTCATGATTGATATTGGTTGAACTACTAAGTGTTTACTTATAGCATTTACAACATTAATTTTATAACTGTAACGGAATAGCATGAAATGAATCTCATGTTCAGATGGCTACATAACTTAAGTGATCTAATCTAAGATTACACTTTAGCATATTCTGCGTTGGATGAGCCTATACGGCAACATATTGCAGGTCATTGATCGAGACTTGAAACCGAAGCGCGGGATTTGTGGGTAGTCAACATTTACTTTGATTACCACACCTTTAGACTTTATATGTATTATATTAAGCTTGTATACTTTTGGATTATGTAGTAGCTCACTTGTTTGGATTTTGGATTTTAGATTTGATGTTAATATTGGTTCAGCTACCTAGCCATCACTGCGGTGATGTTTGTTAGTAAGTTGAAGCCTTGTTACTCACATGGGTGAGTGACGGCGTGTAACACCCACGTTAGAGAAGTTAGTTTATTTTCCATTGCGAAACGCCTTTATTTATGCTACGAGTATTCGACTATTACGATATTAGGAGTAGCAGTGTTACAGCTTGCCTATTCTATTGAAAGTCTTTGCCTGGCAAATTCTGAATGAAGCTTTGGCCTGTAAATGTTTGATAGCTAGTAGATGTGGAAGTGGTTATGATCCTGCTTGTCTATGTGGAGAATTTGAGAGTTTATGTCATGCTTTCATGGAATGCACTAATGTGGGTGATTATTGGGCTCGAAGCAATATCCTTGCACCCAATTTTCTAAGAACATATGGCACTTTTATTCATTCGCTTTTGTTTCAATGTCTCACTTTACAGCAAATTAAGTTAAGCAGTATAGTTACATGTTTATGGAGACTATGGTTTTCAAGGTGTAGATTGCAGCACAGAGAGGCTCTGTCACGAGAGCATGGATGGCAGGAGTTAGCAGCTTTCTTGGAGGTGGCTGGTGCAAGCATTATAAGGGATAATGGAGCCCCAACTGACCTTGATCGTCAATCAGATGTGGTGGATATCCTGGTGGATGGAAGTATTACCGCATAATGCTCTTTTGGCATAAGTATGGTAGGTCGCAATGGTGAAGGACAGTTGGTGGTGGCTGCTGCGAAAGGTTGAAATGGAAGTTGTTTCCTGCTGAGGCTGAAGCAATGACTTTAAAGGAAGGGTGCTTGTGGGCGATAAGGGCAGGGTTAAGATAAGTTTGATTTTGGTTTGATTGTAAGGGTAATATAGATTACATTAATGGATCTTTTGATGTATATCTTATAGTAGCTTGGATTATGGATGATGTCCTTGCTCTTAGGAAATCTTTTGATGTTGTTGAGTGGTTGTTACGCCAAGAGAATGTTTTTGAAGCACATATGCGAGCTACATATGCAAGGGGTAGGGATAAAGAAGGTTTTTGGAAGGATGACATCCCGTCACATGTAAAACGTTTATGTTGTTAAATTAATGATATGATCTTCTTGTTTCACAAAAAAATACCACAATTACGGTTTTTATAAAGCCTTACCAATAAGAGACTCAAAATCGGCGTGAACAAGGTCACATATTGCCAACCCTCCTAAATTTATATTCATAAACCGTATGTCTTTACTTAGTTACATTCTTTAATAAAGTATAGAATTTTAAATATATTATATTTTTAAAATAGTATATAATTAATTAGGTACAAAGTAAGATATATATTACTTGTAAAATATATACTATATTAATAATTTCTCTACATGTAAATTTATGATGAAAAAAATTGACACTAAAAGATATGGGCATTTTTAAGGTAATTCATTGGCTACATCCAAAGCTATAGATGGCTCATACATGTACATTTATTCTATAAATTTATAGTTAGTAAATAAAAACTGTACGGATGTATATGTAAGTTATACATTGATTCTGAAATTTCACTAGATGTGCATACTAACTTCTTAAACTGTACAATAGCTTACAAACATGTACTTTTCACTATACAAACTGTACAATTTTAAATGTAGCCATAGATCTACATATGCTTGTCGCCAAGAATGATTAATTTTTTAATTATTTTCAATTGTGCCAATGAGGGTGTTAAAGTCTAACGACTCGATTATGAGCCTCGAGTTACTTGTAGGGTTATCAATTTGGGTTAAGCGATTCGGCTAATCTCAGTCCAAACCTGATCTGCTCGAGGCTCTTATTAATCCAAATTCGTCCCAAACCTGAAGTGGGTTAGGATTTGTCAACCCAAAACCGACCTTGGTCCATATTCTCAACCCGAATCCAATCTGTTTGACACGAATCCAAACTGACATGTTGACCCATACCTGAATTAAAAAATTGTAACTACCATGTAAATCACCCGGACAATATAAACCATTAATATAGCATATAAAACATCAAACAAAAGAATGACAAGTTGAGAGAAGCATAGTATGAGACAAAGTAGAAGGAAAGCAGAAAAAAGACAGAGAAAAGTTTAAGGGTAGGTTAGAGTTAGGACATACTATTGTATAATGGTAGTCGGCGGGTAGTAGAATAAAACTAAATCATTTATTTATAATAAAAAGTTTTTGGGTTACAGGTAGAAATCGGGTTGGCAGATCAAACCCAAAACCGACTCGGGTTTTAAGTGATCCAACCCAAACTTGACCCAAAATATTTTGTGTTAACAACTGCAACCTAGATGAATGTTTTAGCGTGTCAGTTTCAGAACAATTTGGCAGAGGCGGAGACAGGGGCGGGTGGGTGTTCGCCCCCCCCCCCCCAAAACTCCCTTGGGTATATGCTAAAATCAGTTTTAGTTTTTTGTTATACAGTTTATTTATTTTTAGATATATGTTCGCCCCATACATTTTGTAACATATCACTATGGTATCATCAATTTCTATTTGTTATCAAATTTTCCTAATTATATGTAATATTTGTTCTAGAATTAAATTGTAAAAAATCATTTTTAGTCCATAGTAGATAAGAAAACTCTTAATATTTTTATTTTAGCAACATAGTCTAACGTAAACCTGATTACTATGTCATTCATAGTAATCATGTACCCTACTATCCATAATACAAGTGTTTTTAGTTTTTTTATTATATTTTACAAATTAAAAAATATTAGAATTATTTAAGCTAATTTTTGAAGAAGTTTGTAGAAAAAAAAACTACTAGTTTAGAACTAATGTTCCATATTATTGACATATAATTTTGTATACCCGTTTTTAAATGAGAAATAGAAAAGGTAAAACAAACTTCTTTATTTATTAATTATATTTTAGATTTTAATATACTTTTATTCAAACTATATATATTATCAATTTTAATATAATTATATATAAATAAATTTATATTAATTAATATTAATAAAATAAATTCACACCCATTTTTAGAAAAATTTCTGGCCCGCCTGTGGATTTCGTGTTTGTGTTTGGACTGTCAGCCCTAGTTACTTGTATAAGGCGTGTGCATGGTAGGTAAACTGAATATCGGTTAACCAAAGTTTCAGTTCGACAAAATTGAAATCATTACTGTTCCATTTAAACCGGTTTCCCTAACTTGATTAACTGGTACAGATAAATTATGTACTTTGAAGAAATAATTTAAATTGATATAAATTATGGTACTCAATTGGTAGGAAAATTGGTATAAATTATATGTTTAGAACACAATATTTTTTTATGATACTAAATAAATTTTAAAAAATGAAATATTTGTTTGTTTTAATATTTTATGATATTTTTATTTTTTCTATTTTTATAAACTTTTATAAATTTTATATTTAATTTGATATTTTTATTGTATTTTGAAATTTTTGTGAATTTTTTAACACTTCAGTGCATATTGTAAACTTTAAAAGTACTTTGTTAACTAGTAGGGCTATTTTTGTCCTTTTTTCCATCCGGCCAATAACTATAGTGGCATTTCAAGAACTTTTACGAAAATATAGCGGCATTTTATGACTTTTGAAGGGATCGGGGTGCTGACCGAATAGGTCCGAGGTGTTAGTCTCAGACCAACTCTGCTTGAAGAATAAATGTGTGCAGAAAATAATAACGCATAAGCTTTTGTTTAAACTTAACAAGATAGGATTCTGCTTGTATTGAAATTCAATGTGAATTACAACCTAGCTTCCTATCTTGGGATTCGACAGAAGTATTCTGTCTCATCCAACACTCGCTCTACTCTCGGCTTTGATCAATGCATCACAAGGAGTAAAGGGGAGTGTTCTATGTGTGTTCTCTAGGTAATAAATACCTAAGCTAATTGATAATATCTCACTAAGATCTCTCAAAATACTTTCTCTCTCAAACAGTATTTCTCTCTCTTTCAATAATGATCTAGAATGCATACTCAAATTAGTTACAATCTTATGTTTATATACTATTAAACTGTTTCCTAAATCTTCGGAGGTGTCTTCACGTCGCGGCTGCTTAGCTTTGGATGCGCAAGTATCGGAGTTACTTGTTGCTTCACGACCTCACGTTGTGCACACTTCCACGCCACCAAGATTTCCGTAACCACTTGATGGTGTCGTGCCTTGGTTGATCAGAGACAGGTGACATGTCTTGCAGCAGAGATACTCGAGCTGGTGAGTTGTGACGCCAAGTCTCTCTGCAGAGCTGCTATGACTGAGGAGGCAATCATCTACAAAACTTAGTCTCCAACAAAATTCCCCCTTTTTGCTGATGATGGCAAACTCAGTGTATCCGGCGTGGACTTTGAAGTTTTTAATGAATGTACCTGCAAAGAAAAATAGATAGCAAGGCAGAGCAACTAACTCGGGAGAACAACTCACTGTTTGTTCCCCCTTAAACAAATATTCCCCCTTAAGCTAATGCAGTTGATAAGAGCAGATAAAAGTATAGTACGAAACTACTTTAAATACTACTTAACAGAAATAAAACCGATCTGAAACAAGATGGGGCCTTTAGAGGCACTCAACATCCACACATAGTTACCCGCATAAACCAGTCGCGGGATACACCGCTTCCCCCGTTTGCCAACATCAGGGGAAACACATTAAAAGTATCCAAAAACACATAATCCAAAGGTCATAAAACCAATCCACCAGCGTAAATTCAAGAGTATTTAAAAAGTCAGTCAATCCTAAGAGTTAGAGGGGGTGAGGTAAAGAGTTAGCCATCTCCTGGATCCATTCCTGTGTCCTCATCCCGTGCTCCATCTTCCCCCGAAGCCTTAGCACCATCCATTGCTTTCGCCGCTACCAGGGTGTCAGCAAAAGTCTCCCTGAACTCCTCTGCTAGCTTCTGGACTCCTCCTGGAAAGATATTCATCGTCTGTTTGTGGTTTTTGTTGAGGATGTTGATGAGCATATCGATCTTTGTGGATAGAGTAGCGAGGTTGTTCTCGATCGCAACTACCCGTTCAGACAAAGATGCTGTGTTAGGAGGGGATGTTGTTTTTGGAGGGGCTTGCTCTTTGGATGAATGATTTGGCTTAGAGACAAACTTGATCTGGAAGGATGGTGTTTTGTTGTGCAGTATCTGACCAAGAATGTCGGTTTATGTGATACGACTGGCTTTAGAGGGATCGAGGATGACTTCACAGTGGGTGAGGATTTTTGGTAGCCAGAAGATATACCCCAGAGAGTGTCGAGGTAAGGAGATGGTTGAGGCTATGTGATTGAGGATGAGCTTTGGGAGGTTTATTTTTTGGTGATGAATCAGGCAGTACATTATCGCAAGATCAAGTGGGCGGACAAACTGATTTCCTTCCTTTCTAGGTACTAAGTTTTTGATCACCAAGGTATGAAGCATTTGGTGTGTATTTGACAAAGCGGGTCGGTCTAAAGAGTGACCAACTCTGCTATTGGGTAAAAAGAAGTCATAAACTTCTTTAGTAGTTATGAACCCTAGATCAGGAAATCCAGAACTATCATAGAACTCTAGTCCGCTAGTTGGAATTGCTAAATGAGTTGCAATGGAGTTGGAATCAAGGATGATAGCTTTTTCATGTACCTCGGTCATTATTTTGCCTTTGCGAATGACGCAATTTTGGTAGAACTGGTAGGTCTCATTTTCATGGTAGGTCTGAATGCCGTGGAACAAGTGTATCCAGTTTTGAAAGCGTAGCATCTCTTCAAACATGTCGAACTCCATTGAGTGTAGCCACTCCAGATCGAGTAGCTTTCCTTTCACCAAGTTTCGGGACTCGACGGAATCATCTGGTGGTAGGGAGTAAACAGCAGAATGAGTATCGATCAGGCCTAGCCTGGGAGCAGGTGTTGGTGGGACAGACTCAGAGCGAGGACGGAGTCGCTTTCTAGTAGAAGTTGTTGTTGTGTCGGAGTCCGCCTGAGTTGATGAGTTGGTGGTGCTGCGCGGCTTTTGTTTAGCTTGTGATGCCGTGACTACTGGGATGGGGTAGAGACAAGAACTTCATGAATGGGTTTCGAAGATGACGGTGGGCACTTAGCCCTAGATCGAAGGATTCTTGTAGCTGGAGGCCTGGGGACATTGGACTTGGAACGACGGGTTTTCTTTGGGGAAGGAGAGTTTTCAGGAGCAGTGGGTTGGATTTCAAGGTCGTGTACCTCTGTGGGTTCTTTGGGAGGTGAGTTGGGTTGAGGGTTTTGAGTTTCTTGATCAGAAGGTGGAAGAGAGCCAAACTGGATGTTTGACGGGGATTTGGTGATTATGTCCGGGATGGGTATGATTGGGGTGGTTGGTGGTGACGATTGTTTGGTGGGAGAGGGTGTGTTTTCCGATGGTTGGGATGCCGGAATGTTGACGATAAGGGTGGGGTCAGTGGAGACGGTGGGTAAGGGGGTGGTGATTGGTTGGGTGTCAATTGACATGGCTGGTGCAGCGGCGGTGGAGTCGGAGGTGGAGGTAGGTGTTTGTTTGGCTTGCAGGAAGGTGATTTTGTTGATTAAGGCTTGGAGAAGCTGTGGATCGTCGGGTAAGTTGGCGTCGGAAAACATGGAGGGTGGTTTGGGGTTAGGATTTGAAGCCATGGCGGTGTTTAGGTGATGGTAGTGGGCAAAGTTTGAAGAAGGCGAAGAGAGGCAAAGAAGCTGGGACAGGGAGGATTAGAGGTAGAGAAAAAAAGATACTGACGTCGGAATATAGGCGGGCGTAGTGTGTCAGGGTAGGTGTGGGATGATTGGGTGAGAGGGGTTGTTGTAGATTACTGGGCGAAGATATCGCGGGTAGTTTTTCAGAAGAGACAAACTCTTGTTTTTACGCTGGTGTTTTGTTTATTTGACAAACGGACTAGGTCATCAAACGTATTCATGTATTTCACCCAAACATTGAAAAAACAGGAGAAGGAGATACAACCTTAGCTAAGTCATACGGGTCATACCTAGTTGTGAGCGCAAAGTTTCAAAGGGGCCTCGTTGCAACGGTTTGGTGAATATGTCTGCAAGTTGATCGGAAGTAGGCATGTATTCTAGTTGTATCAGCCTTTTTTCAACGCAATCCCTTAAGAAGTGGTAACGAATTTTAATGTGTTTTGTCCTAGAATGATGAACAGGATTTTTAGATAAATCAATAGCACTATTGTTGTCACAAAATATTGTAGTACAAGTAGGAGAAATGACATAATCCTGTAGTTGTTGTTGTATCCAGAGTATCTGTGCACAGCAAGCAGCTGCAGAGACGTATTTGGCTTCAGCAGATGACAAGGCTACCGTATTTTGCTTCTTTGAACTCCAGGCTACAAGAAAAAGTCCCAAAAATTGTACGATACCAGATGTGCTTTTCCTGTCTAATAAGGAACTTGCAAAATCAGAATCGCTGTAACCCATTAGAGTAAAATCAGGAGTACTCAGGTACCAGAGGTACATGTCCTGGGTATTTTTCAAATAGCGAAAGATGCGTTTTACACTTTGTAGGTGGGATTCCTTTGGGTTTGCCTGAAATCTTGCATAGAAACATACAACATAGAGAATGCCAGACCTACTTGCTGTTAAGTAAAGGAGAGAACCTATCATACCTCTGTATAGTGTAGCATCAACGGCAATTCCTTTTTCATCCAGATGTCGTTTCTCTGTGGCGGACATTGGAGTAGGTGTTGCTTTTGAATCCTATATCTTATATTTGATTAGAAGCTCTTGGATGTATTTTTGTTGATGAATTTGAGTCCCGTTCTGTTGCTGAATGATTTGAAGCCCTAAAAAGAATTTTAATTCTCCAAGAGCACTCATTTCGAACTCTTTACTCATGAGATCAGAAAAGAATGAGCATAATTCAGGAATAGTGGATCCATAAATTATATCATCCACGTAGATCTGGACAATGAGTATGTTTTCACCTTTGGTGAGAGTAAAAAGAGTTTTGTCAACCTTACCTCGGATGAATCCATGGGACAATATAAGATAAGAGACGCTCATACCACGCCCGTGGTGCCTGTTTCAGGCCATATAACGCTTTGTCTAACTTGTAGACATACTCCGGGTGGTGTGGGTCTTCGAATCCTGGTGGTTGAGCAACATAAACATCTCTGTCGATGTATCCATGTAAAAATGCAGTTTTTACATCCATTTGGTAGAGCTTCATACCTCGATGTGCCGCATAGGCCACGAGTATTCGAATTGCCTCAATTCGAGCGACTGGAGCATAAGTCTCATCGTAATCAATTCCTTCTGCTTGGGTGTATCCTTGAACTACGTGTCTAGCTTTGTTGCGAGAGATATTCCCTTGATCATCTAATTTGTTGCGAAACACCCACTTGGTACCAATTGGCTTATGATTGGTTGGACGGGGAACAAGTCACCAGACAAAATGTCGTTGTAGAGAATGTAGTTCTTCTTACATGGCGAGTATCCCGTCACGGTCCTGTAGAGCTTGTTGGACTTTCTTAGGTTCGATTGTGGATAGGAAAGCATTAAAAGCACAGAGATTTTGATGGATCTCGCTGCGTGTTTGAACACCTTTAGAGGGATCACTTAGGATTTGGGTGATTGGGTGAGCAGAGGCTTGTTGGAATTTTCTTGTGGAGCTTATTGGTATATTTGTAGAGGGTTCTGGTGTTTGGGGATTGTGAGGTGTGTTTGAAGTTGTGGTTTGAGGAGGAGGTTGTAGGTCCTTTGTGGGGGTAGGTGAGACATATTTGAATGAGTCATCAGGGTCATCATCGCTGTCGGAGGATGAGTGTGTCGGAAGAGGTGTTTGTGGTGGAGGGATGGTAGCTACTGGGATTTCAATGAAGGTGGTATCTGAGACATCTTCATTGGGTACATGTGCATTGTGCTGGTAGTCACTAGTGTTAGAAAGTTCTTCGAAGCGAATGTGAGGACTTTCTTCAAGACACGATGTTCGTTTGTTGAGTACTCTATAAGCCCGACTATGGGATGAGTATCCAAGGAAGATTCCTTCATCACTTTTAGATGCAAACTTGCCTAGATCGTCCTTTCCATTATTGTGTATGAAACACTTGCATCCAAAGCACCGTAGATGAGTTATAGAAGGAGGACGACCTTTGATAATTTTATATGGGGTTTTGCCGATGAAGGGATGAATTGATGCTCAATTCAAGATATACACTACAGTGTTGATAGCTTCTGCCCAGTATGAAGCTGGGAGGTTACTGTCAATGAGCATTGTTCTTGCCATTTCTACCAAGGTGCGATTCTTTCGTTCTACTACTCCGTTTTGTTGTGGAGTGCGAGCAGCTGATGTTTGATGCACAATTCCCTTTGCCCTACAAAATTCTGAAAACTGGATATTGCAAAATTCTGTACCATTGTCAGAATGAATTGTCTTACCGTGTGCATGACCTAAACGGAAGTGCCATAATGAAATATTTTTGTCCTGTACACTAAGACAGAGAGTGCCATATAGGTTAGGGTTGTCAAGAGATAACTTGTAAAGATTGTTCACCCTTACACCAGTGGCTTTTAGAAGACGTGTTTGCTCATCAAAGATTTTACAATCAGAGGCCAAAAGAGAACAACGTTAGAGAGATCACATATTTGAGAAATACCTAGAAGGTTATGTCCAAGACCATCTACTAAATTGACATTATCTATCTTAAAGAGGGAGGGATTGCCGACGGTTCCAATACCAATGATTTCACCATGAGCATTGTCGCCGAAAGTTACCTTTCCCCCATGGTGTAGAGAGAGAGTCGTGAACTTGTCAGGGTCTCCTGTCATATGTCGTGAGCATCCACTATCTAGAAACCAAGAGTCATTGTCCACGTTCTCTCCCTACAAAACAATAAGAGGTTAGACTTGGGAACCCAGACGAACTTGGGTTCCCTCTTTGAAGCAAAAGAGCTATGAAGATGTCGTGCTTTAGACAGAGTATGTTGACGTTGCATATTGAAAGATAAGTCTCTGTCAAGCTTATGACATGATGAGTGAATGTGCCCGTCGTAGCCACAGTAACCACAAATTAATAAAGAAGGTAGGTGAACATACTTCTTTTTCCAAC
Source organism: Limonium bicolor (assembly GCA_023374045.1). NCBI lineage: Eukaryota > Viridiplantae > Streptophyta > Magnoliopsida > Caryophyllales > Plumbaginaceae > Limonium > Limonium bicolor. Next base: position 64,911,255 of record CM041777.1, on the reverse strand, counting down.
AAAATTTGTTTTCAAATTTTTCTTTTTGGAATTTTCTTCTTTGAAGATCATTGGGTTTTGAAGCCATTTTGGGCAGATTAACTTTACCTTTGTTTTTCAGCGAGTGAGGGGGATTCGATGATGAGACCGATTCCATCTGTGCCTTTTTAAGAGCGATGTTCAGGGAGTCGACCTCTTTCTCGAGTCAAACTTGTCTTTCATTTGACTCATGGAGTTTGTTTTCAAAGAATTTTGGTTTTTGCATGGCAGCAACCTCACGAACAAAGGTAATCGGTTTGAAGAATTTTTGAGGGATTTTGGAACTATTTTTCTGTAGGGAAGAAACTTAGGTTTTTAAGGAACTGATGAGACTGTGAGCATCTCTTAACTCACTTTCAAGTTTTTTGGCCTTTTCTTCAGACTTTTGCAATTTAAGCCGGTCGTTGTTGACATGACCCTTTAACACATGAATTTCTTCGTAAAGAGAAGCCCGTTTCTTGTTATTCAGTTAATTCGAATTCAGGATGATTGGGGTCTATGTAGTAAGTAGATAAATCTAAAGAAGGAACATCACATGAGTCTGAGAAATATTCAGTTACCTCTAAAGAGGGACTCTTGCATGCCTGACTTTTATGAGCCATGAGGCAGAATAAGCTTGATGTTCCAATCTCAGGTTCTTCTGAGTCAGAATCTCCCCATGCTGAATTTGCCATCAGTGATGATTGCTCACGATCATCTTTTTTCTTAAGTGGACAGTTGTTGGCGTAGTGCCCCGGTTTCAGGCATTTAAACATACTCGGTCTCCGGTTCCAGTATTCCCTTTTGATTATGGTTGTAAGATTGATATGTTCGATTTTGGTTTTGGCTGAACCTGTTTGAACTGTTTCTTTCTGATCGATCTCGCATGAATTTCTTAAAGTTCTTGACCAGCATGGCCATATCTTTGAAGGTGTTCGCTGATCCTTCCTCTATTATGCCATCAATCAGAGTGTCCCATGGCTGCCAGATCAGACACGAGCGGAGCAGTGGTGTCTGCATCTAACCGACCATTGAGGACTCCAGAACAATGATGTTTATGCCCGAGATTGAGAACGGTAGTCTATTGTAATCTCAACGAAACACTAGGAGATAGTTGTGAAAAGTGGGATGGAAGTATGAGAATGTTATGTTCATAAAACCAACTCAAACAAGCGCTCAATATTCAGTGCCGGTCTGCAACACCCTTGTAAAAAGGATGAGTATCACCTGCAAAAGAGAAAACTAGGGACAAACACCAACATCACAGTTGAACATGCTTGTCCGTAAACCATAACAGGATGAACAACAAAAGAGAACAACAAAAAACAAAAAAACAAAAGGGGTTGGAGCAAACTGCAAGTGCCGGTAATATTCATAATTCAGACTCCCGCATAGAGGTAAGCATGACCCTTAGAACCGAAATGACTAGGAGTAAACCCTTGAACGGGTATTAAAATGAAACAGAGGCCACAAACGGTTCATAAAAAAAACGAATAGACGTAAACCCAAGTTGAGCAATGAGATTGGGATGTTTGTACTTGCACGGATGATCAAGTTCCAAATACGGAACCAAATTCGATCAGAGCACCGAAACAAGGATGACGGCGACCGTTTCATGACAGGGTGATAACTTGAAGTATTTCTGGAAACAATGAATTGTGGTTACAGTGAGTTTGTGTTCAGAGCGAGCAAGAAAGAAAATGATACAGGCTGGGGAAATCACAAATGGTGGAGTTGTTCTATGGGGATGATCCATGGTGATAGTTTTTCTTTTGACAGTGGAGGGAGCTGAAGAGGAAATCGGAGGTCAGTTGAGAATAGTGAATCCTCTTTGCAATGGGTCACCCGGTTAGGTTTTGATTTTGGGGAAAATCAAGTATACATATGGCAAGAACCAGAGGGCTACGGTATTTTTTTATTTTTTTCAGCTGGAAATCGAAGAGAATGTTGTGAGGATGAATCACGGGGAGGAAAGGAACTGGTTATCGTTTTTGTTTTTTTTAAGAAGAAGAAGAGGAGCGTGAAGACCAAGAACGTGAGGAAGAAGAAAGGGGTATCTATCGGCTGGTATCTTTTTTTTAACGGAACAGTAGGGTTTCCTAGATGTTCTTTTATAACAAAATGTTAGGGTTTTGGGGACAGATGTTGGGCCAGGGTTTATTGGGGCCGATTGTGACTTTGGGCCTAGGTAAGATTATGTTTGGTCCAGTTAAAACGGGAGAAAAAGAAACAAAACCACTGATATGCTCTCCCTGGGTTTCAAACTCGGGTTGTTTAACTCTCCCCACACTCTACCCGGCTACACTGTGATAGAACTTAGTAGATGGGTAAAGCAAACGGAAATTAAACTCTGAAACAAGCTGAACAAAAAAAAAGAAAACGCCCTACATGCTCCTATCAGGAATTGAACCCAGGATCAATGGGTTACTTAGTGAATGTGCTGACCAGTTACTCTGAGTTAGAATTCAATATACATATGAGAGAAACAAAACAAAAGCCTTAGTTTAGCCTGGATAACTCCTCTAAAAATGCTACTGTTTTAGAAGAATGTGTACAATAAAACGAGATAGTTAGTCTAATGGCATGAAATTATGGAATATAACTAAAATAAAGTACAAATGATAATGAGATATAAACGAATGAAATAGTATAATAATATGTACATGAAATAATAAAATTGCACTCGTGAAAATGTACATAAAATGATGAAAATGATTATAAGATAATAATGATAAAGACAAAGTAAAACGAGTACTGATAAAGAAAATACAAGTAAAAAGTATCAATGAAATTAAATGAGATAAAATAAACAAGTAATAAAATAATATAGAATAAGAACAATATAAAAACGAAACAGAAAAATAAATAAGCAAAGATAAATAGGATAAATAAAGTAAAATGTAAATAAGTAAATAAACAACGGGGACGGGTTTGAAACCGGATTATTGTTGGAAATTCATTTTTGAAGAATTGTGTTTTTATGAAATGCTTTGAAAAAGATTAAAAAATGATGGTTTCGTTTTAGCACGCACGCTAATATGTTTTTGAAAAAGAAAGGCGACGACCCGTCTTATTATTTCGGAATTTGCTTTATGGGGTGAGAATTTTTGGTGTCTACAGATGGTTCCCCTTGATTCAATTCTGCAAGCCCTTGTAGAATTGGATCAAGGTTGACGGGGCGCCAAAAATTCTCATTGCGGTTTATGATTTTTTCTTATGGGTGCAGGTGCACGGGGACTTATGATGGGCCCCAACTAAACCTCTTGACGTCTAGCTATAGGACATATGACGAGCCTATAATGAAAATTGAAAGTATAAGGATTTATGACGAGCCTCAACTAGAACTCGGTGTCTAGCTCTTGGACTTATGACGAGCCTAGAATGCATCTTCGAAATGTATGAGGACTAATGACGGGCCTCAACTAGATCTTGGTGTCTAGCTCTAGGACTAATGACGGGCCTAGAATACAATCGGTATATGGGTTATGCATGAGGACTAATGATGGGCCTCAACTAGAACTCGGTGTCTAGCTCTAGGACTTATGACGGGTCTAGAATGCATCTTCGAATTGTATGAGGACTAATGACGGGCCTCAACTAGATCTCGGTGTCTAGCTCTAGGACTAATGACAGGCCTATAATACAATCGGTATATGGGTTATGCATGAGGACTAATGACGGGCCTCAACTAGAACTCGGTGTCTAGCTCTAGGACTAATGATGGGCCTAGAATGCATCTTCGAAATGTATGAGGACTAATGACGGGCCTCAACTAGATCTCAGTGTCTAGCTCTAGGACTAATGACGGGCCTAGAATACAATCGGTATATGGGTTATGCATGAGGACTAATGACGGGCCTCAACTAGAACTCGGTGTCTAGCTCTAGGACTTATGACGGGCCTAGAATGCATCTTCGAATTGTATGAGGACTAATGACGGGCCTCAACTAGATCTTGATGTCTAGCTCTAGGACTAATGACGGGCCTAGAATACAATCGTTATATGGGTTATGTATGAGGGCTAATGACGGGCCTTAACTAGATATCGTTGTCTAGCTCTAGGACTTATGACGGGCCTAGAATGCAATTGAAAGTATGAGGACTTATGACGGGCCTCAACTAGATCTCTTGACATCTAGCTATAGGACTTATGACGGGCCTATAATATTTGATTGAGTCGTACGAAACTCACTGTTTTTCAGTGGTTGGTTAATTTGAGGATGACTCTAGTCGTGGATTGATTCGGGATTGGATGTTTTTCGGTTGTTTTCATGAGGGATGTGATAGTCGAATGTTTTTTTTTGTTGATGTGGCCCTTGACTTTGTTAGTGTGGGACTTGTGTTCTGGTTGTGTTTTGAGTCTTGCCCGATGTGCACTATAGTTTCGGGATTTGGTAAGACTCTTGGCTTCAGAGTTCGAGATGGCTCTGGTATGGCTCTTGAGTTTTTTGGTTTTTTACGATTTAGTGATTGGTCTTTGAATGGATGGGTGTTTTTTTTAATGAGTGGCTTTGGAACCTGATGGCTTTGATATGACCGGATGACCTTGGTATGATCAGATGGCTCTGATGTGGTTGGATGGCTCCGGTGTGGTCAGATGGCTCCGGTTTGATATGTGACTCCCTTGTGAGCAACGACTCTAGGATGGTTGGTGGGTTTTGATTCGAATGGGGATTTTCAGGATCGCTGGTGGGTTT
>CM041777.1:64813459-64906061 GCA_023374045.1 Limonium bicolor | reverse complement strand
GCAGACAAAATATCTTCAAATTCTAGTTGCTCTTCTTGTGTTGGGGATGGGGAGGAAGGGGAACGCAAATTGTTAAATACTTGCCACCTCTTCTTCAAATAATAGCTTCCTGATAAGTTTCTCCATCTCTTCGTCAGAACCCGTAGCTTCAAGATTATCTGGCTCGAATCAATCTTCACTCCTTAGAGTCAACACTAGAATCTCTTCTAGTGGCTCGGCCTGACTCGGGAAGAATTCGTCTGGCCCCTGTGTAGATTGCTGTTTGTTCTGATTGAAGTAGTAATATCCCTACTGATCTTCTTTGTACTGCATTTTACATGCTCAACTTCCCACCAATACAACTCTCGGTTTGATTGTCGAGGTGGTTGATAATCCTTGACCAACCTTTGATAAGAGGATATTTCCTCTTGCATACGCGTCCATTCAAATTCAATTAACAATCTTCTCACCTCCTCCTTACCGCTTTCCATTGTCAGAATTTAGCCTATAAAAACAAATATAAAAAGAAAAGTAAACTAGAACTATAAATAATCAAAAAACAAAATTAACTAACTTAAAGAATAAAACTAAAATGCAAATAAACAGTCAAATTATGAACTAGAAAGTGAACAAGTATATCCTAATTTAACTCTAAACCAAAACAAAAAGGAAAAATAACAAACTTACGTACTACTAACTACAAAATTGAATTCGAGAGAAAAATAAAATAAAAGTAAAACAAAAATATCAACTTCAATTTACAAATAAGCGTATTAGATCAAATCAACTAAAGTACAATAAGATCAGATTGAAAGAACATAAATAAAGTAAATTAATTAAAGAAAAAGATGAATAAAGTAACAGAATAAAAGATAAAAGAAAATAAAAAAAAAAGAAAAAACACGTAATAAAAGATAAATAAAAAAATTATGTAACCGTGAATGACAGAAGTACGTAAAAATCAAAAAGGAAAAGTAACAAAAGAAATCCAAATGTAAAGGAAGTAACGGAACCAAATGTACGTATCCTAACTATACAAACTGAAAGGAGAAAGAAAATTTAATTCGAATAGAAATCAACGAAATAAACTTGAATAAAAATAATACGAGAATAAAAGAAGAAAAACTAGATAAAAATCTCAATCAGATAAATAAAAATATCAATTAACTGTGTCAGAGGTCCCCGACAACGGCGCCAAAAACTTGTTAGCAGAAATATGTGTTACTATACTTTTACCTAGGCAGTGTACCTATCTTTTTGCGGAATAGTGAATTAAGTGGGGTTGTCAATCTCAGAGACCTCGTTCAATTAATTGACAATTTATTAACTAACTAAGAAACTAAACTAGAAAACAGAAAACACCATTTTTCAGGTTACTTAATTTAATAAAAAGAAGACTCAACAAACTAACATAAAATAATAAAACATTCAAAATAAACTAAGACAACTAAAAAAGATTAAAACTTTAAATAAAAGAAAGCATCCGGATTATTCTGCAAAACCTTCACTTTATAATCTATTAATAAACTCTTCCCTTATTCTGCAATAAACTTGGAAAGTATAATTAATTCGTCAACAGCTAAGTCTAACGAATCCTAACCAGTTGCTAGAACTAGTAGCAGACTAATGCTCTAATCCGGACACAACTAATCGCATAAAGAGTTCCTATGTCTTGTTATCTATCTCAGCTTTCGCGTGTTGATTAGAAAACTACAAATATGGCTTTAATAATTAGCTAGAGAATTAAAGTGCATGAAGAACTGGAATTAAACTATTGCATAATTGAATTAGTGAAAAGATTACAACATAAAATATAAAGATCTGGTTTGCTACCTCAATCCGGGGAGCTAGTCTAACTACTCAAACATAATTATAAAAATAACATAAATAAAAGAGAAAGACATTAAAGTGTAACCAAAAATAATATGTGGAAGTGCTGGTGGTATAGTGGTGTGTGTGGTGGTGCGGTGGATGATTATGGGGGTGGTGGTCTACGGTGAAGGAGCTGGTGGCGTGGGGTGTGGAGATGATGGGAGACGGTGAGGGAGTATATGGCTGGTGGTGTGTGGAGCAACTCAATGGATGAATGGGAGGAGACGTTGCTGTATTTGAATGAGTACGAACAGAGGCACAAGGCCCCGTCCCAGGATCTGCGTGAATGAATTAGTATGGCTCTAGATGTGATATATACTGCATAGAACTTTATCTTTGCGGTAGAAGAAAAAAAAATTAGTTATTTTTATCTTTTCCTACGTAGTGGCGCCCCAAAGAATTAACTCAGCAGCTCCGTCCGGACTTGCGTCCGGATGAGCAAGTCCGAACACCTCTGTAATGTCCAAGCGAGTTTCTTCTATCTGAAGCGTCTGGACCTACGTCCGGGTAGGAAGTCCGAACACGCCCGCCAGTGACGTCCGACCCAACTCATCCAGACGTAAGTCCGTACACGGCTAAATTTGCACCTAACTGTCATCCGACCTTGATAGTCCGAACGTAAGTCCAGGCAGAACTTCGACATGCTCCAAATTCTTCATTCTTGCTCCAATTCGCTCCCCGTTTGTACCATTGCACTACTTAGGATCTGAACTTTGCATTTCCTAGGCTTTTTTCTGCTTTTAACACATTAATATGTATTAGTTCTCAATAATCAAGAATTATAGGAAAAATACTAGATACGAGTGTAATTTAACCCAAATCACCATGAATTCGGAAATGAAATTACTCTTAAAGATATATAAATTTCACGCTTATCAGGGGACTTGGGTTGTGGATTTGGAGGGTTTTTTTGGCTGGTGGTTCGAGAGAGCCAAACTTAATTTGCTCATGGTAGGGTGATTTTGTGATAGTGTTGGGTGTAGGTATCATCGGAGTTGTTGGAGTAGTTGATTTCTTGGTTGGAGAGGGAGTGGTTTAAGATTTTTTGTGGCAAAGCGGTGGGGTTTACCAAAAAAGTCGGTTGAGTGGTGGTGTTGAGCAGTGGTGTGGTGAGTGGTTGGGTGTTGATAGACATTTATGGTGCTATCACGGTTGATGCGAAGGTGGAGGCGGGTGTTTGTTTGGCTTGGAGGGCTTAAAGTTGGTTGATCAAGGCTTGGAGGAGCTGGGGATTCTGGGTGACATCTATGGGAATGGTGACGTCGGAAAGAGTGGTGGGGATGTTTGAGTTAGGGTTGGAGGCCATGGTGAGAGAAGGGTAGAGTGTGGGTTTTGACGGTGATCGGAATTAAGAAAGGCTTGGGTAGGCTTAGGGCTGGGCAAGATTCGTGAGGTAGAAGAAGAGAAAACGGTAGTGTATGAATATAGTAGTAGTGTCAGGGAAAATTTCATTATTGGTCAAGAGACGTGGGAATGGATTGAGGGGCTAAAATATCGCAGGTTTGTTTTCACAAGGAAAGAGAAAATTTTCATGCTCTGGTGTTATTTGTTTGACAGTCATACCAGGTCATTAGACATTCTCATGCATTACACCCAAAATGAAGGAAAATCAGAGAAGAGGATACTACCTTAGCTAGGTCATGTGAGTCATCCCAAGTTGTGAACGCGGAGTTTCAAATAGGCCTCGTTGTAATGGTTTGGTGAATATGTCTGCAAGTTGATCAGAACTGGGAACGTACTCTAGTTGTACCAACCCTTTTTCAATGCTATCTCTTAGTAAGTGGTGACGAATCTCAATGTGCTTTGTCCTGAAATGATGAACTGGGTTTTTAGATAAATCAAAAGCACTATTGTTATCACAAAAAATGGTAGTGCAAGAGGGAGGTATGAGATAATCCTATAGTTGTAGTTAAATCCATAGTCTCTATGCATAGCAAGCAGCTGCAAAGACATGTTCGGCTTCAGCAGATGACAGAGCTACTGTGTTCTGCTTCTTGGAGCTCCAAGCTACAGACATAGCCCTAGAAATTGTGTGGTACCAAACATACTCTTTCTGTCTAACAAAGAACTTGCAAAGCCATAGTCACTATAACTCATTATTGTAAAATCAGGCGTACTCGGGTACCAGAGGTACATGTCCAGAGAACTTTTTAGATAGCGAAAGATTCGCTTGACACTTTGCAAGTGGGATTCTTTTGGATTTACCTGAAATCTTGCACAAAGACATACAACATAGAGAATGTCAGGTCGACTCACTGTTAAGTATAACAAAGAACCTATCATACCTCGATACAGTGTTGTGTCAACAACGATCCCTTTTTCATCAAGATGTGGTTTTTCAGTTGCGGACATTGGAGTAGGAGTCGCCTTGGAGGTTTACAACTTGTATTTGTCGAGTAGCTCTTGGATGTATTTTTGTTGATGAGTTTGAGTGTTGTTTTTCTTGTTGATTGATTGGAAGTCCTAAGAAGAATTTCAATTCTCCTAGGGCACTCATTTCAAACTCCTTACTTATTAGATAAAAAAAGAAAGTACATAATTATGAATGGTGGATCCATAAATTATATCATCTACGTAGCTCTGAACAATGAGTATGTCTTCACCTTTGGTGAGAGTAAAAAGCGTTTTGTCAACCTTACCTCGGATAAATCCATGAGACAACAAATAAGATGAGAGACGCTCATACCATGCCCGTGGAGCGTGTTTCAGTCCATATAGTGCTTTGTCTAACTTATAGACATACCGGGGTGAATGGGATCTTCAAATCCTGGTGGTTGAGCAACATAAACATCCCTATCGATATAGCCGTGTAAAAATGTAGTATTGACATCCATTGGGTATAACTTCATACCCCGATGGGCTGCATATGCCACAAGTGTTCGAATGGCTTCAATTCGAGCGACTAGAGCGTATGTTTCATCATAATCGATCCTTCTGCTTGAGCATATCCTTGTACCACAAGTCAAGATTTATTGTGAGAGATATTCCCTTGATCTTTGAGTTTGTTTCAAAACACCTACTTGGTACCGATTGGTTTATGGTTTGTTGGGGAAGGAACAAGTCGCCTGAAGAGTGGCGTTGCAGAGAGTGTAGCTCTTCTTGCATTGTTAAGATCCAGTCATGGTCGTCTACGGCTTGTTGGATATTTTTTTGTTCAATTGTGAAGATAAAGGCATTAAATGCGTAGAGATTTCGATGGATTTCGCTGCGTGTTTGAACACCTTTTGTAGGGTCACTTAGTATTTGGTCTATTGGTGAGCGGAGGCTTGTTGGAATTTTCTTTTGGAGCTTGGTGGTGGGGTAGAGGAGATTTCTAGTGTTTAGTGATCTGGGGGAGTGGGTGTGGTTTGGGGCTTTGTGGTTTGAGTTTGTGGGTCATCAGTGGGAATATGTGAGGTATCTTTGAATGAGTCATCAAGGTTGTCGTCGTTGTCGGAGGAGTCTGTCTGTAGAGGTTCTTGAGGAAAATGGATGGTTGCTACGGGTATTTCGATGAATGTTGTATCTTGGGAATCTTCATGTTGTACTTGAGAGTCATTCTCGCAATCACCAGAATCTGAAAGTTCTTCAAAGTGTATGTGAGGGCTTTCTTCAAGGCATTTTATACATTTGTTGAGTACTCTATAAGCTCGGCTTTGGGATGACTATTCAAGGAAGATTCCTTCATCGCTTTTGGAGACAAACTTGCCTAGGTTATATTTGCCATTGTTATGAATGAATCAGCGACATCTAAAACAGCGTAGATGACTTACTGAAGAAGGTCGTCTTTTGAGGATCTCGTACGGTGTTTTACCAAGAAAGGGATGCATGGATGCCCTATTCAGAATGTATGCAGCTGTGCTGATAGCTTCAACCCAGTATGAGACGGGTAGGCTACTTTCAATGAGCATTGTTCTTACCATTTCCACTAGAGTATAGTTCTTCTGTTACACCTCTTCGTTTCGTTGTGGAGTACGGGCAGCCGATGTCTGATGCACTATTCCTTTTGACCTGCAAAACTCAGAAAACTGTATATTGCAAAATTCTGTACCATTATCAGAACGTATTGTTTTGACTGAGGTGGATAATTTGTTAGTAATCATGTGAAATAAGGTTTCAAATAGAAAATATCTCTGACTTGGTTTTAAGAAAGAGTACCCATGTCCAGCGCGAGTAGTCATCCATGATGACTAGGACATATTTCTTACCGCTTCTTCTTTAAACTCGCATTGGGCCACATAGATCCATATGTAATAGATCTAACAGAGACGTGGTAGACATCTCAGATTTACTTGGAAAGCTTGCCCTAGTATGTTTACCTTGTACGCACGCAGGGCAGGGCAGAGTGAGTCGTTCTGAAAGTTTATCTTAGGAAGACCAACAACGAGATTACCATTTTTGATTTTGTTCAGCAATTTGCCATGTGCATGACCTAATCGGGAATGCCCTAAAGATTGATTTTTATCCTGTACACTAAGACAAAGAGTTCCATCTAGGTTAGGGTTTTCAAGAGATAGCTTGTAAAGGTTATTCACCCTTATACCAGTGGCTTTAAGAAGACCGGTTTACTCATCAAAGATTTTGCAATCTGATGCCAAAAAGAGAACAGCGTTAGAGAGATCACATATTTGAGAGATACTTAGAAGACTGTGTCCAAGACCATCTACTAAATTTACATTTTCTATTTTGAACAAGGAGGGATTACTGACGGTTCCAATACCAATGATTTCACCATGAGCATTGTCGCCAAAGGTGACTTTTCCCCCATAGTGTTGAGAGAAAGTTGTGAACTTGTCCGGTTCTCCTGTCATATGTCGTGAGAATCCACTATCAAGAAACCAAGAGTCATTGTCCATGGTCTTCTCCCCCTGTAAAACAATTAATGGTTAGACTTGGGAACCCAGGCAAACTTAGGTTCCCTTTTTGATGAAATCGAGTTGTGATTACGTCGGGCTTCAGACAGAGTATGTATGCATTGCATATTAAAGGATAAATCATGACCAAGCTTATGACATAAAGAGTGAATGTGTCCATCGTATCCACAGTAACCACAAATCAACAACGAAGGAAGGTGAACGTACTTCTTTTGCCAACGAAATTTGTTCGCAAAATTTTCTTTTTGAATTTTTCTCCATCGGAGATCATTAGATTTTGACGCCATCTTGGGCAGGTTTACCTTACCTTTGTTTCTCATCCAGTGAGGAGGACTCGATGATGAGACCGAATCCATCTGCACCTTTATAAGCGCGATGGTCATGGAGTCGATCTCCTTCTCGAGTTTGGCTTGCCTTTCATTTGACTCACGAAGTTTGTTTTTCAAAGAATTTGGGTTTTTTCATGGCAACAACCTCACAAACAAAGGTAATAGGTTTGAGAAATTTCTTGGGGAATTTGGAGCAGTTCTTTTCCTTGAGATTTTCCTGTAGGGACATGATTTGGTCTTTCAAAGAAATGATGACAGTGTGTGCATCTCGCAACCCGCTTTCGAGTTTTTTAACATTTTGCTCAGATTTTTGGAGTTTGAGATGGTCATTTTTCACATGACCTTTTAACACATGTATTTCTTCATAGAGTAATGCTATCCTCTCTTGCTCTTTCGTTAGATCGAATTTAGGGTGATTTGGATCTATGAAATAAATAGATAGATCTAAAGAGGGAACAATGCATGATTCTGAGAAATTTGAGATTACCTCTGAAGAGGGAGTCTTACATACCTGATTCTTGTGAGCCATGAGGGATCAATCCAGATGTCCTAGTCTCAGGTTCTTCCGAGTTAGAGTCTCCCCATGCTGTATTAGCCACCAGTAACGATTGTTCTCGATCTTCTTTCTTCTTTAGTGGACAATTATTGGCATAGTGACCCGACTTCAAGTACTTAAAGCATACTCGATCTCCTGTTCCAGTATCCCTTGCTGATTTCGGTTGTACGACTGATACTGCCAACTCTGATTTTGACCACACTTGTTTGGACCATTCTTGTCTGATCGATCGCGCATGAATCTCTTAAAGTTTTTGTCCAGCATAGCCATTTCCTAAAAAGTATTCGCCGACCCTTCTTCGATTATGCCATAGATCAGGGTGCCACACAGTTGTTAAATAGTTCCTGATTGGTAGGAGTAATCTTGTAGTAGAGAGAGTTGTGTTGCAAAGCTGATGTCTGACTAGGGGTTTTCACCTGCAAAGCTTGATTAACATTAAAATAAGATACGTGTGATTGGAAAGAGAAGTGTTACCTCGGTTTTTAACATTCATCTTATATTTGTTGATGGACTGTAGATATGACCCTAGATAGGTCAAAGTCCATTTTTCTAAGCTTTTTAACGCTTTTGCAGATATAACACTTTCAGCCCATCCTTCCCTAGGCTATCCACGAACTTGTTGTTGATATTTTCATTTGATTCTCCAATTTAAAGCTCCTCCATGGTGGCGGTAAGTTCAGTGAATATGGCGGGCATGTCACTGAGAGACTCTCTGGGTTTTCCTATGATGTTTTTGTAATCCATCTCCAGTTCTTGAATTTTTGACTTTCGAAGTTTGGAATTGCCTTTGTGAACAGCTCAGAGGTGATCCCAAATGTCTTTTGCCACTTTGATGTGATATACTCTTCTTCTTTCTGGTGGAGATAGACTTGTGAAGATTACTCGTACAACCTGGGCATTTAACTTGACGCATCTTCGCTCTTCAGCAGTGTAAGAGCTTGGATCTTTTCCTTCAGGTACTGGAAAGTTGCCTTTGGTTACCATGGTCCAAAGTTGTTGGTTGAGCGACTGAAGGTGTGAATCCATCTCATTCTTCCACATGTTGTAGTTTATGGTGGTTAACTTAAGGTTCTCCACTTGCATCCTATTGTTATTGTTGGAGTTTGAAATTTCCGCCAACTTGAGAGATTTGTCAGCCAACACAAGCTCTGATACCACTTGATAGGATCGGGGTGCTAACAGAGTAGGTCTGAGGTGTTAGTCTCAGACCAACCTGCTTGGAGATTAGTATTTGCCAAAGTTGATAAAGCGGAATCTTTTTTTTAAAACTTAACAAGATAGGATTTGCTTATATTGAAACTTAATGTGAATCACAACCGAGCTTCCTATCTTGGGATTCGACAGAGGTATTCTGTCTCATCCAACACTCGCTCTACTCTAGGCATAGATCAATGCGTAACAAGGAATAAAGGGAGTGTTTGTGTGCTCTCTAGGTAATGAATACCTAAGCTAAAGTTACAAAGTCACACTATATCTCTCAAAAATATTATGTCTCTCAAACAATCTTTTCTCTCTCTATCTCTCTAAAGCTTAATCTCGGATGCCTCCATTACTCTTTACAATTATGTGCTTAAATACAGATTAGAGTAAGCTAAATTGTAGGAGACATGATCGTGGAGTGATGCTTGAACTGAGTGCGCAAGTATCCGAGTGGTCTTGTGTCTCCCCGATCTCCATGAGTGATGTTCTCTATGTTTCCTTGAATCTCGGAGTCGACTGGTTCAGAACGTCCGTGTGCGCCAAGTAATGATTTGTGGAAGCGGGGAGTGTCTGTGCAGTGCTACTCAAACTTAAAGATCTTGAGGGCTAGTAGCTCTGCAGTGTGACTGTCACTGAGGAGGCAATCATCTGCAAAACTAAGTCTTCAACAGGCGTTTAGTGCATTTTATCTTAATGTTGTTGAACTTGGTCTAGGCTCCTCCTCCACATTTGGTACAGGTTTTTGAGCTCCAAAACTTTACATTTTCGGACATAAAAGAGAGGGAATGAGTGGTTGAAGTTCTAGCTTTGATAATGGAAGAATGAAGGAGTTTTAAGGTGTTTTTTTTACCTTAACTTGCATGACTTGAGCTAGCTTTCCACCATTGGTTTTCTTTGATTTTCTTGGCCCATACTCATGTATTTTCGAATAGAACAATAGGGGAAAGATGGTTGGTGTTTTTGAGCAAGAAAATGAAGTTTTAAGGTAAAAAGGAGTGAGGGAAGGCTTAGTTCACCATTGTTGCCATGTGAGGAGCTTGATGAAGAAGATGATGGAGGTTGGGAGAAGGAGAAGCTCGGCTGGAATGAGGGAGGAGAAGGCTGACGTGAGAGTATGGGCAAGGAGGGAAGGAGTGTGTGAGAGAGTGTATTAGTAAAAGATGAGTTTGCTTTTGGTAATAGGTGTGTAAGCTAGAATGTACTTGTTATCTTATTTTAATTGCTTTTGCTTTTTGGTTCCTTCTTAATAGCATAACAGCCGGCCAACATGGGTTTTGGGGGGAAAAAATTTAATTTTGGGACTTAATATTGTAACACTTTAAGTTGTACATTATGACTAGGTTTATGTGTTATGTTGTGACATATGTTATTTCTTGTTCTAATGTGTATCTATATAAGTGATTATTACACTTATAATTTAGTTTGACTATATAAAATAATTTATATAATCTCATCACGTTGTCTGTGATATTAGTACATGTATTACGTGTTAATGTTGTATTAATTTTAGCAGTTGTTTTCTCCTTATTAATGTAACCTCTCTAGTTCATGAATTTCATGCGTGGTTTGATTGCCCATTTTGAACTATACAAATTTATTTATGTATATGTGTTTAGAGGTTGTAATATTCCTTAATGAATATTGCTCCTTAACCGCTCGTATTTAATTTTATTTATTGTGATTATATGAAGTATACCATATAATTTTATCACATGACTTGATCTTATTTTATGTATTAATGTACTATATGTTACATTAATTTTTGGAGTTGTCTCCTCCTTATAAGTGCTTCCTCTTTAGTCCATTATTTTATGTGAGACTTGGTGCTCATTTTGGACTTTACATACTTGTTTGTATGTGTATATTTATAGTTGATTAACTCCTTAATGAATTAAGGTTCATCCTTCTTAGTTATCCCCTGATTAAATCCTTCTTTTAATTAATTCAAGATTAATTAGTGTAATTAAGGTTTGGGGTATTTCACAAGCTCAAATACCAGACTCTTTTAAAGCCACACCCAAATCACCACCCCTTGAGCTAGAACCCTCTAACTGCCCCTGATGCCTTTGTGCAGTAAAATAGGCAGATTTGGTTGTAAACTGCCCAGATTTTCCTTCCCCTCATATCCATTCATCTTGCATATTGCACCGCCCTATGACTATGTCTAAAATGCACCTTACATCCTCATAAGGGAACCATAGTCTAACCAAGTCCTCCTTCCAGACACCCCTCTCTTTATCAATAAGCAAGCTACCCTTCCCTCCACAACTAATATCTTTGGAGTCCGCCACAAGTATGGTTGACCTCCCACTTTGGTCAACAGCCACCGATCCCAAAGATATGTGGATTCTCCATTGCCTATCAGCCGCCTTGCCCCTCTTTTAACAAGATAAAGACTAGATATAAGAGCTCTCCAAATTGGACTAGGTGAGCTTCCAAGGTCAGCATCCAGGATCCACTTTGTTGAAAAATATCGTGCCTTTAAGAACTCAAACATGAGCAAGTTAGGATTTTGTAAAATTCTCCAACTTGGTTAGCTAGGAGTGCATCATTAAATACCATCAAATCTCGAAACCCCATCCCCCTTATCTTATACTCCTACACATATAGGACCACTTCCTCCAATGCATACTATGTTGTTCACACCCCTAGACCACCATAAACGTGCAATTATCCTTTGGACATCTCTAAGAAACAGAACATGTAACTTGATAACACTCATTATATAGACAGGAATAGATTGCAACACATTTTTAATTAGAATACCTCGAGCTGCTTGAGACACATGCATACCCCATCCTTGTACCTTAGAAACCACCCTATCCTTTATGCAATCAAACAATTGCCATATGTTTCTGCCCACCTTGCTTGGGAAGCCCAAGTACATTCCCAGATCATTAACTTCTCCTGCCCCTAAAACAGATGTTACTCCCTCCCTTATAGATTGAGGCACTCCTCTGAAAAACATAATAGAGGACTTCTGAGGGTTTATACACCGCCCATAGGCACTTGCAAAATCTTGAACGATACCATTTAGAACTTTTGCATTACGAACACTGGCCAAGCCAAAGAGTAGACAATCATCAGCAAAAAAAAGGTTTGTAATGTGTTTGGACATGCCCCACAATCTATAACCCTTATAAAATCCCACATCTGCCGCACCCTGAGACTAGACGACAAGGCTTCCATGCAACATATAAATAAGAAGGGGAAAGAGGGCTCCTTGACGTATTCCTCTAGATGGCCTAAAGGTTCTGCCTGTGCAACCAACCATTTATCAGAACACTCATTATGACCGTTGATAAACACTTCCTAATTAGAGTAACAACTCTCTTATGAAAAATCATCACCCGCAAGACACCCAAGACAAATTCTCACTCTACCCTGTGAAAGGCTTTCGACATACCTACCTTAAGTGCAAAGGTTGCACTCCTAGAAGCCCTTGGCTGATGCATTACATGCAATATCTCATGCCCAACAATAACATTATCAGTAATCAAACATTGTAAAACAAAAGCCTCTTGATCTTCAGAATTGACATATGACATTGTAGATTTGATTATATTAACTATTGCCTTGGCTATAACACGATATATTGTATTGCAAAGTGAAATAGGGCGAAAGTCTGTCATGGGAAAGGCCCATTTACACTTGGGAATTAACATCAAATGAGTGTGGTTAATATTGCCCATTTTAGCATCCGTATTTAAAAAGGTTAGAGCATCATTAACAAAATCTTCACCAACAATATCCCACTATTTGGAAAGAAAAATACTGTTGATCCCATCCGGGCCAGGCGCCTTATGCGGGTTCATCCCTCTAAGTGTTGTCACCACTTCATACCTAGTGAAGGGCTTACCCACGCTTCCCTTAACATCTGCAGGAACCCGATCTTCAATACAAGCAAAAGATGATCATTGATTTCAGCATTAGAAGTTGTAAAAACATTTTGATAAAAATTCCTAGCTTTACATTCTATACCATCCCAAGAAGTTTTGTAAAAACCATTTCCATCATTCAAAAGCTGAATAGTATTACGTTGTACCCTTGCCCTACATTGCTGAAAAAGAAGAAGGAGCAGTCCAACTCTCTCGATAAAGCTCCCCACCGCACTATGTCTTGCTATGTAGAAAGAGCGGTTGCAACTTGATTAAACTCATTCTCCACCTGCCTAATTTTTATCCTTTCCTCCTGTAACTTTACTCTTCCCCATTTTCTAAGATCAAGGCCACATCGCTTGACCTTCCCCTGATAGCCCTCACGAACCAGCGATGACCTTGGCCAGACTCTTCGAACCATCTCTCTAAATTTCTTGCTTTGACTCCAGCAATTTTCAAAGAAAAACGGCTTACCACCCCTATGGACCACATACAGAAGAACAAGCTTGATGGGCCAGTGATCAGATCGCCCCCACCGTAGATGTAAATTAGTTGCTTATGGAAATAGCACAGTTTAGCTTCATTTGCAACAAACTGGTCTAGCCTACTCCTCGTATTCCAATGACCCTACCTTGATTGTTAATGTGAACCTCTCTCCTACGAAACCCAGGTCTATAAGCCCACAACCAGAAAGACAGTCTTTGAACGCTTCCATTCCTCTCCGGTGTGTGGTAGCAGACCGCGTTGCTCATTGGCGTACATCACCTCGTTGAAATCTCCACAGACCAACCAAGCCCAGTCCACAAAGTGTTTAAATCCTCTATTAACCTCCATGTCTTCCATTTATCTTCCCACCTCGGCCACCCGTAAAGACCGGTAATTCTCCATTCATTCCTCCACACATCATTAACAAAGCAGTCCAGATGCCTTCCCGAGAATGAAATCAACTAAACATAAGTTCCTCTTGCCACAACATACATACTCCTTCACTCCGCCCCATACTATCACCCACAAACCAGTTGTATCCTCGTAGTCTTGAAACCAGCGCACCCATCTCCGACCCAATAAGACTAGTATCCGACAAGAACACTATAGCTGGCGACTCCTCCCGGAGTAAACCCTGGAGCCATCGAACTGCACAGGGGTCACCAAGGCCCTGACAGTTCACAGCTAAGCAATTCATGGCTCTCAACGGCCCTGAGATTCCCCCCGGGGCGCCATTGGTTCATCAGAAGTTTGTCCCACACAAGTCCTCTTAGCTTGTTTCTCCATCGGTTGTGACACTAGGTATTCTTCCAGGGTCATGTCATGCTTCCCCATAGCCACCTTCCGCTTCCTTCCATCCTAACTTAGAATCAACAGGATCAACTACAATTAGCATTGAATAATCATCAAGATCAACAGCTTCACCCACCGGAGTAGCTTGCGCATTCCCATCCACTGTGGCACCCACGCTAGACCCTGACGAGACACCCGCAAGATGCGTGCCTGTCTCTCTACGAGGCAAAGCAGCAGAATCCTCCTGATCAGAACGTATACGACTACCAAGGGATCACCCGCTCAGAGCCATGGCCCATATGGAAAATCAGTAGGTAAGGCTTTTGTTCTATAAGGGTAATCTCTGGTCCCATGTAGAAATAATCCACAGTGGAAATAGATGCTTGAAAGCCTCTCATAAGTAAGGCGCAAATGGGCTGGTTGGCCTTGCAAAGGAATGGTGACATAGCGAAGGATCGACCTGAGATATCCACCTTTACTTTGATGCACATGTAGTCTCCAGAGCCACGCCTATCATCTTCCTGGTAATCCATGAAAAAACCTACTTGATCTCCCAATCTTTTAGTGAATCCCCTATGCAAGAACACAAACAGGACATCATGCACCATAATCCAAAAAGGGATCCAGCGGAACTCATGATCCAGTGGGGCTTTAGAAGGGTTGATCTCAGACAAGGCCAAAAGACCATTATCAAGGTCCATGGACCTCTCCCCAAGACGTTATGGAGCTTCTCCTCATCTGTGAATTCAAACATGAATAAACCAAGCCCTAGAGAACGAATCTTAAGAGTATCTTCCATCTGCCATGCCCGTCCCAACGTCTGTTCTATTACTCTAACATTCACACTACGGCATGAAAGAGCTTACCAAGAAGACACCGAGAGTAGGGCATTACAGGTTGCATGTCCAACTCTTCCAACCCGTAATTGTGTGTTCTATGGAACCGGCTATACTACGAATTACTTACTAATAAATATGATTAATAGATTAGATATTATATGAACCTACGATTAAAGGTAGAATATTTTTTGTAAAAATTAAAAAAAATAATCTGTTTATAATGTATGACCTAATTATAAAACATGTCGCGTAGATATATGAAGAATATGATAAAATCTAATGAGGGCAATTTATTCTATCGGAGTAAAGCTCACCGGGCTCCCCGTGGCTTCTGGTATACGCGTGGAAAAAATATGGCTAATGTGGTTTTCGTATCACATATTTAAAATTTTCAATTTTTTTTTTTCAATTTACAAAAAAAATTTCTACCATTAACGTAAAAAAACTAAATAATCCATAATTACTCGTCAGTACAATCTTTTATCTTTTGGAAACAACTTAAAGACAATTTTTTGAATTCCCCCTTGAATTTGATTATTATAATTATATATATATATATTATATATATTTTAAATAATCTTATATACAATATTCTTTAGAATTTAATAATATAATCTATATTAGTATATTTTTAAATATAATATTTAAAAATTAAATATGATTTATATTTATTATTTTTAATATAAATAATAATATATTTTTGAATTTATAATATATTAATATATATTAAGAAATATTATTTTAATTCAAAATTGTATTAATATTTTTTTATGATATAATATCAGAACAATAGTTTCATGTTTCAAACAAATTTAGGAGCAATATAAGATGAGTTTTGAATAAAAGGTTAAAAAGTTGAACACGACGAG
This sequence comes from Limonium bicolor, assembly GCA_023374045.1. Taxonomy (NCBI): domain Eukaryota; kingdom Viridiplantae; phylum Streptophyta; class Magnoliopsida; order Caryophyllales; family Plumbaginaceae; genus Limonium; species Limonium bicolor. The sequence continues at coordinate 64,890,408 of CM041777.1, read as the reverse complement.
TAGGTTTATATGAACATGAACTTGATGCTTATAAAACGGCAAACGAATGAAAAAGTAGTAGTTATATTGACATTGTTTTGTTATATAAATTTGATGAATAACTATTAACATATTTATGAATAGTTATATAATACAATAGTTGAACATATGGTCCAAAAAAATGAACATCTAGTTTAGATTTGAAACATGAATGTGAGTTTTTTTTAAAGGAATAATATGAGATAAATTTTCTACAAAGTGTTTCAAAACTTGAACAACTAGTAATGTGTATATGAACACAAACTTGAAAGTTTTAAAAACATCAATCCAATTTAAAGTTAAAGTGTATTAACATTCTTTTAGAATATATTTCAATGAACTACTAGTCTCGAATCTTTAATCTTTCAACAAATTGAACAAAGGTTAAAAAATTTGAACAAGGAGTATTGATTAAATGAACAACGAACTTGATGTTTAAAAATGAAAAACCAATAAAATGGTATATTATAATGACATTGTTTATTATAGAATATCTGATGAACAATAGTATTTAATTTGTGAATAACTTATAAACATGGTTGAACATATAGTGAAAAAATTGAACAGCAAATTTTATTTTTCCTAACATGAACGTGAACTTGAATATCTAAAACTTCAATATAAAAACATTTCAAGAACATTGTGGGAATTTTCAGAACAAAAAGTTGGTATCCCTAAATTGCCAAAATATTTTCTAAATTAATGAAGAAATTAAAAATGATTTATTTTATATAATTTGAAAGAACAAACAGGAAAACAAATACTAGTATATAATAACAGATGTTATTCAAATTCTGTTTTTTCTCAAATAACATGGACACTATATAGTTTATATCCTTAATTTGCCTGACTTGATGTTACAAATGTTAACTAATCATTAAGGATTGGTAGATGTATTTTCTCTTTATATTATCTTACTCATCATATCCTCAAAATGTCAAATGTGTAGTGTAGGTAGGTATATATTTTATAACTTTTTTGTGAATGAAAAATGAAAGGAAATGAAAATACAAGGATAATACAATCTTATTTATACGTACCCTTCCATAAACAAACCCTAGCCGCGATCGGGAAGAATTAACTTACGGCTGGTGTGTGAACTTTCGAGTACTCCTTTGGCGGGAGAGAATTAGCATGCGCCAGGTCTTGTTCCGGCCCTTCCTGGGTTTCACATCACTGCCGTCGAACCATTGCCGATTCGATATCTCGCAGTCATCCTCGGGCTCGTCGAGTTCTCTACCGAAGATGAATTCCGCCGCAGCGATAGAAATCACCAACAATCTCTCCACAACTATGCTCCGACTTCCGTGAGTCCCTTCTTTCTTCCCGCCTTTGTTTGCAATTTGTTCGTGGAGCCCCAAATCGCCCTAGGTAGATTGTACTCCTGCATGGTATTTATGTTATTTCTTTGAGCTATAAGTTATAAATTATAATTAGTCGTGAATTCGTTGGACAAGTTCTTCGTACTTCAGTCGGTATTAATATGAAGCTGTGTATGGTTGAAGTTAAATGAAGTGACTGAACTTGGGTTACGTTAAGCTAGGTAATGTCCTAAATAGGTGAACTATTGAATGTTCTAAAATTTTGTTTGGCTCAGTCTATAAACTGATACGCGTATAAGCTTAGGGGCATTTTCTGTAGCTGTAGTGGTTGGGATGTGGTTTTATATTTGTCGTGTCATCTGGTGCTGTTGTTGCACGTAACTATGTTGTTGTTATTCAGGCTATTTGACCTTCATCTTTCAAGTTTTGGGCTAAAATGTTCCAAAACTGCATCAATCGTATATAATCTCGCTTCACTTCTAAATCTGAGGTTAATAAAAATGAGGTGAACTGAGATTTAACATTTCGTTTAACCTTGTTTATCTTCCAACTTTGTTTCCAAACAAGGTGAAAGTGAATGTTCATCTCCTTTACTCTCAATCCGAGCAGGCTTTGTTTAGCTGTCTCTTGAACTCTAATGCTCTGTAAAGTTTGCAAGGTTAGTAATACCTTGTAATTTATAACCATTGTGAAGTCAACTAAAATGTAAAGGTGACTTCCTTTTTTTTGGGTGATCAAGTAATGGAATATTGACATGTTTCTTATCTGCATCGTTTGCTGTTTTTGCATCCAAATGAGGGTATATTAGTATATGATTGATTGTGTTATCTGACGTTTTAGCTGTTTTTCCAGGGTGCTGGTTCTTGTTCTACTTCGTATGGATGGAGAAACACAAGCAGACGAGAGTACTAAGAAGAGGTCACTGGTCTCGCCAAATCCTATCCTAAGACATTGGGGTCTTTTGAAGCCGCAAAATCGAAGCAAGTCTTCCTGTACACACGCAACAGGATCCATGTACTGGTTTGGAAGCAACTGCTTGGAGTCAATCTAAGGTGTCCAAGACCTCAGATCTTGGTAACAATGAGAAAGATAGTGCTTCACTTCTTGCAGTGTATATTCAAGTTTGACGAACAATCAAATTTGTGATGACAGAGTTTCTCCGTCTAATGCACTGGCCCAAGTGGATAGTGATAAAGTTACCAGCAAGTTGCACCATGAAAGAGATCTTGTTAATGTGGAGAGCAATTGTTTATTGAAGATGACTTGCATCTTTGGCAAAGCGGTACAAGCAATCAGAATGATTTTTCTTTTCCCTCAAGATTTGTGAAGCGCAGGAAATCCCCTACGTTCAGGAGAAAGCCTGCTTTAGCTGATTCTGGGCAATTTAAGGGTAGAAAATGGCACTCAGAATATTCTCCTGGTAAACAGCATTTCACTTCCAAGAATATCTTTGATATTTGTGATTACACTCTCAAAAGGTCTATCGAGGAAGAAGATGGTTTCATCACAGAAACACTCCCTAGGCGTCAGGTCTTTGATGAGGGCATCCATTGGTACTGAGACCAGGAATGGTTTGTTAAAGCGGTACCTTTCACATAATGAACAGGTTCGGTCCTTGTTCTCCATCTTTTGTTTAGCATGATTAATTCTTGACTGTTCTGTTATCTGTTTGACATCCTTATTATTTGGCTATCATATAAAAAGATGTACTGATCATTGCGTTGTACTCTTTCAGGTTTCTATAGTTAAAGAATGTAGAGAATTGGGTTTCGGTCCTGGGGGATTTTACCGTCCTGGTTATAAAGATGGTGCTAAACTTAGGCTCCAAATGATGTGCCTTGGTCTTGATTGGGACCCACAAAACTAGAAAATACAGCAAAAGTAGAGCTATTGATAAATGTCGACCGCCAGGTATACCTCATGAGTTTGGAAACTTGGTTGAGAAAGCGATCAGATATTCCCAAGAGGTTGTCGCAAGGGAATTGATAGTACAGACAATGTGGAGGATATCTTCCGATGATGTACACGGACATATGCATAGTCAATTTCTACGACACTGCAGGAAGACTTGGTCTTCATCAGGTATGTGTGTGGCATGCTTATCTGGAATGTTTGCACTTTTCTGTTATCTGTATGTATGCATCTAAGAATCAACATTCACTTTCTCATTTCAAGTGTTTATATTTAAAGTGAGTGTCACAAATGAAAATTGCTCTATAGATTTCCGTGTGATCTGGGGTCTAACTTGAACTGCAATGTAAACAATCTACGTTGCTATTATGGCTCTCTGTCTTCTCAACTGAAAGTGTGAACTTTGTTATCTGCTGATTTAATTTATGTATATGTAAATAAATGATCTAAGAGCTTTATCTTCTGTTGAACATCTGAAGCTACTGCTGTTTAACCCTCCAAATTGCTCCCTATCTTACGCATGGTTTCCGTGCACCTGGAAAACAAAAATAAATATAGGATCGAGATGAAACTCCAGAATCTATAGCCAGAGGACTACCGGTGGTGTCCTTTTCATAGGAGACGCAGCTGAGTTCTTGTACGGTGAAGAAAGAGACGATATAAACAGAGCGGAGAAAAGGTGATTCTGGAATCAGGAGATGTTTTGATATTCGGTGGAGACTCGAGCTCTTATTTCACGGAGCCAGTCCAGTCATAATCCCTGGTTCTGCACCTCCAGCCTTGATTGAGGAGACTGGCTTGCGTCCTGGCCGCCTCAATCTTACATTCGACAATATTGAAAATTTTGTTATCATCAAGTAGTACATTTTGTATGATTAGCTGGGGTTGCATCAAGAAGAGCTCCTATTCCCCTGTTGCACCGTCGCGTGAATAGTGATGTTCTGGTGGGCAAGTTTCTGTTTACAGTCAGCAGCAGTCCTGTTCTAATCTGTGTTCTGTAACCATCAGTGGGAGTAAGTAGGCAGCTAATGGTTAATGAAAAAGTTGGCTAGAATGAGCTTGGAACAACATAGTATTGGCAAAAAAATTAATTTTAAAGTTGTGGATCACGGGCAGCTAATCTAGCATAGTGGTAGTTCTACCTATTTTTCTTTATGAAATCGAGGAATCATGGCAAAACACTTGACGTAATCCCTTACATAATGGGAAATAGTCGAATCATGATGGGACAAAAAGTAGCTAGAAAGTATAGTAGCTAATTGGCTACAAGAAGTAGGTAAGTGAAGCATTAGCGTCACTTGCCCTTTGTTGATGTAGCGTGTTGCAACTTGGGTTAATAATATACTTACTGACGTGTTGGGCACTTTGTATTGGCAATGATGTGACTAGTGCAATTTATTAGGCAAGAGCAAAGCCCAAATGATGATGCCAAGGTTATGTTACTAGTGGTCATCATATTGTACTTTCATATGTGTTGGTAATGTTAGGTTTGCATGTGAGTAGTGTGTATATATGAAAAGAAGAAAAGACAGATTAAGTAGTTGGTAATCAGGTACAATACTTATTCCTATTCTAATTTAGACCCGTTTGATGTGCTCCATTAGCGCGTGATGGGCTGATTTCTCAATCGTAAGATTGTGACATTCTCATGATTTGGGGCAGCTAAAATAGAACGAAATTTGATATGTTGAGCTTAAGATACTGTTGGGTTCACCAATGTTTAGAAATTCTGGTCTAATTACATCATTACCCTACTTTTAACTCCATGTGTACTTATGCAATTTTACCTATCTTTTCTTGTCGTTTTATAGAAGTGTTAATATGCTGTAGAGAACTTCATTGAATTCCTGGAGTCGATTTCAAGAGCAAGTACTACCTTTGTTTAAAACCAAAACTTGTTGTTACTGAGAGTCTGCTACAAATCCGATGCGTTTTACAAAACAAAGGAGGAAACTGAAAAAACTGGAAGATGGAAACCAGGGCGGCGATGGAGTCGAGAGTTGGGATTGCAGAGAAAAACCAGGGAAGGTAGCTCTGATGTACAAAATGAGGAAGAAGATTGTAACATGCAGGTAGAAGTCTGGTTGAGGGGGTAAATTGTGTCTATTTGTCCACCCGGGTGTTTCAAACACGGCAACTCTCAAACGAATGATCCAATTTATAGATACTCATTAATGTGGGTGAAAAGTTTGACTTGAATGTGATCTTAACCTCGTCGAAATCAAGCTCTAGCAAACAAACGGAACCTTATTCGATAATCTGACTGAATGTAAACTTTTTTCAGATCTGAGGTCGAGCATCCTTGCAACCGATTTTTGTTTTCTTTCAAACTATATCTTCTTCTGTCACTGTTTTCTTATGGAAATTTTAGTAGTATATACCAATCTTTTATTTTTTTGAAAACTAGTAGGTTGCCAATCTTATATGTTTTGTCATTTGTCAGTTCAGCCAATGAAGGTAACGTTTTAGCGGTAGATAAAGAACAACGTTGCCTTCATATATGTATCTAGTGACACTGCGTGCTGGTGTCTCCTCAGTGCTAGTTTGTGGATTAAAAAGAAAATGGAAAGCGATCGAACCTTCTTTCACATTCTACATAGCAAGAACGCAAAAAACAAAGACATAAAAATGACTCCTCAACAACCATAACCCATTCTGATTATTACCTTATCACTACACATGACCATTACTTCACTGTCTGTCTCTGTAGTCGGTTGATCGATCCTATACTTTGGTGGTGTGATCTATAGTTGCTTTGTTTGCTGCTTTAGGGGGGGTTTCCGGCCGCTTGGGATTCCACGTAGACGGTCAGTAGAACAACAGCAGGGGTACTAAAAAAACAAGGAAATTTCATGAAACGCCACTATTATTTTGGTTAATTCATGAAATGCCACTAAAAAAAGAAAGTCAATAAATGCCACTATTTTTTGAAAAGTACATGAAATGCCACTATAGATAGAAAAAAGACAAAAATACCCCTACTAGTAATAAAAGTACTTTGTAAAGTTCATAAATGCCCCTAAGTGTTGAAAATGAATAAAAATTAATATCAAAATACAATAAAATATAAAAAATTTGTAAAAACTTATAAAACATTATATAAAATAAAAAATATAAAAAATTATAAAAAATTATAAATAATATAAAAAAAAATTATAAAAAATATAAAACAAATTAAAAAAATTAAAAAAAAAACTATAAAAAAAATTATAAAAAATTGAAAAAATTAAAAAAATGAAAAAAATAAAAAATTGAAAAACATGAAAAACACTAAAAAATTCAAAAAAATTGAAAAAAAAAAAATAATAACAAAAATATTAAATGATATAAGCGTATAGCTCTTCATAATGGTACTAATTAACAATCATAGCTGTATATTCTATTGCAGTAGTAGTAGTATATCATTCATCTGCAATCACAGCAGCAATACCTAGTTCACGTCGTTTTTAAAAGCCAATTTTTGTCGTTTTCTTTATACATAATGATCTAGCTATCTTTTTGAGTATTTTGATAAGGATGATATTATACACCACAATTTTACACAGGACTATGCTTCGCATTCTATGTCTAACTAAACGAGCTTTTACGAAAGATAAAAAAATGTCTAAAAGGAGGATACATTGCAATAACAAAATCTAATACCTAAACCGGCGGCCGCCTGATAGCCTGAATTATTTAGACGATCATATGTCCATTTTTTAATATACATAAAATACATACGTAATTTTAATTTTTAGTTTTTTTTATTTTTCAAAATTTTTTTAATTTTTCGATTTTTTTTTTTAATATTTTTTATAGTTTTTAAGATTTTTTTAATTTTTTAATTTTTTTTTTATTTTTATAATTTTTTATATTTTTTACAATTTTTTATATTTTTATTGTATTTTGATATTTATTTTTATTATTTTCAACACTTAGGGACATTTTATGAACTTTAAAAGTACTTTGTTAACTAATAGGGGTATTTTGTCTTTTTTATCCATAGTGGCATTTCATGTACTTTTCAGAAAATATAGGACATTTCGTGACTTTCTTTTTTTTTAGTGGCATTTCATGAATTAGCCAAAAATATAGTGGCATTTCATGAAATTTCCCAAAAAACAATATAGAGCGTACTCTTTTTTTTTTAATATCAATATAGAGCGTACTTGATTGTCAGCATTTAGTGTGAGCTTGCTATGACGTGTTATTGAATAATTCTTCCAGATCATAACATGACGCGAAAATCATCTTATAACAATTGTACACGTAATGTCCAACAACTCTCATCCACGCAATTCCCTGGTTTTGAGATCATGCAATTCTTGTTCTTGTGTCATATCTGCCACGTAAGGCGTATGGGTACACATCGAATCAACTATACATCTGTCGGTTTATGATCAGTTTGTTGGTGGACTCTGGCTTTGTTGCATGTCTTACTACAGTCGGTATCATTAGGAATATGGGTCTAAGACGTAAGGGAGTACCTGCATTTTTTTACGTTCTATATACGGATCTCTTTTCATTTGTGGAATTTTAAATTCTGCCATTAAAGTCTTAATAGTATTTTATCTTACCGTCTTGTGTATTTTATGTACGTTTTTTACCTCAATATTAAGTATATAAGATAAAATAATTTCATAAAACTAAAATTTATAACATATAGTTGTATCATGTAAAGAATCATTTGTTTAACTTAAATTTGAAACTACTTTATCTTATATGTTAAATATTGAAGTCAAACGACATATCCAAATAAATAAGACGGTTAATTCAGGACGAAGAGAGTAATAACACTTTATAATGTAATTTTATTATAAGGATAGTAAGGGTTTAGGTCCAAGTTTTAAAATACTCCCTAGGGCCGAATATTGGTTCGTCAGAATCGGAAAAGTAATTACTATCACATTTTCCGATTCGGGGCCTACCAGCTTGAAATGAGGATGGCTCTGCAGTGTCGACCGAAGAAGCAAATAAAACTTTCAAATCTCGGGGTTAATCCTAGTGTCGACGAGACCTCAATTCTGGGAGCGGATATGCTCAGTCTAATTTGGGTATAGATATCTCCACTGAACATCGCAACAATCTCGACCGAAGAACGAACGCAAGTATGGGTCGGGCAATCGTTCTCTAAATTAACCTTCTTTTTCTCTTCGTTTTTTTCATCTAAATATATTGTACGGTCGGGCAATTTTGCCTTTTGACAAACCATTTAATAGAATTTCGCTGTGAAAACATCACCAAGTGGTATTGTGATGTAGGGGGGACAATTTTAACCCAATATGAAACCTAACCCAAACTCAACTCGGAAATAATGGGTATGAGTTAAATTATGGATCCATTCAATTTTTGGTTGGGATAAGTTAATAGTCCTAACCCGAATTCAACCCAACCCGTTTATTTAATTTAATTATAAAAAATAAATTGATCAATTGAATATGTATTAATTCTATAACTATTAGTATAATAGTAAATAAATACTATCACTTATTTAGGCCCACACAAATATATTTTGTGTAAATCCAATGCATTCTCAAGTCAATATATCCATATTTCACTATTTGTTTTGAAAACTAAATAATATGTCATTTATTTTTACAGCCTCACAAACTCCACCGTTCACACCATTTCATCCACACAAATAACGGATATGGGTTAAGATTATTGACCCATTTAACAGAATGTTGACATTTGGACAAACGACACACAAAGATTTTAAATAAATGACCGTCATGTGCATGCTTTTTAAGAACGATTGATCATTCTGTAGAAAAACAAGAGTCTTTATATTTAAACGGGTTAAACGGGTTGGTATGGGTTCAATGATTTTATATGGTTGGGTATGGGTTGAAATACCTGATATTTTTTGGTCAGGTATGAGTCAATATAATTTAATAGGGTTGGTTAGGGCCGGCCGGTGAGGTTCAACTCTACCCATCAACCCGAATTGCCACCCCTAATTATGAATTACATGAAACATTCATAAACTTTAGTGATAGTTTGTACATGAGCTCAAACCTAAAGATAATTGATGAAATTAACTTTTTTTTAAATGTTAGTTTTTGTCAAAGATTGTTGGTCTTATGTATGCGTAATTACCTAGAATAAATCCCTATTAAACCATTACTTAAATGTAAAATTCACTATTGCATTTGAAAAAATGAGGATCTTCAAAGAGATCCCATATAAACATTATTTTGTGAGTTATATATCAAATGATGTGAACCTGGAAGACATAGATATTGACCTACCAATCATTGATGAGAAGTGGCAAAATTCATCCCGGAAGGGGGTCTGATAAACCATTCTCTCAATAGCAGCATGGAGACCAAGTCATAGGCAGGCAATACATAATTTGAGATGGTCAGTAGCTAATGGCTACAAAATCAGGGTTTGGCATGATCATTGGATAGGCTCTCAACCTCTTAAGCTCAAGTATACTCGCCTCTATGCGTTATTGACAGAAATTTGACACAATCTCAGAGCTAGGATGGTGGAGGATGGAATGAACTGACGGTTATGTAACTTCATATGGAGGAGACAATTGTTTTCTATGAAATGCAGCAAGTGCAGCAACTTTTTGCCACTCTCGATGGCTCTTTCCTTCAAACTCATAGGAGAGCGATGAGCTAGCCTGGCTTGCTAATGGAAACACTCCTTCTCTGCTAAATCTTTTTATATGTCAGTGTAGAATCTGGAATCCGATTCTTCAATTACCTGATGTTGCTTGTTCTAGCACAATTACGTATCACCACGCATTGAGGTAATAATCTGGTTCTTGCTGCAAGGCAGACTCCAAACCAGAGATCAACTCCTTATCAAACAAGGAAGCTCTAGTACTACATGCTAGATTGGTGGGGGAATAGTTTTCATCTTTCCACGTTCATGTCAACATCTCTTCCTCAAATAGCATGGTATCACTAAACATCCAATCGCTCGCAAATGGTGGCTATCAACTTCTTATGCACACTCTCTAGTCAATCTGGAGTGTGAGAAACCATCTTCTGTTTGAAGCAGTGGTCCTTAATTGATAAACACTGCACAATCTGTCAAACAGTTGGTATATGAGTGGAACAAGATATCTCTACTGACAGGGAGACTACCTCCCACCCTGGTCAAAACTCCAAAAGCTCCACGATCTTCCCACCTTCTAATATCTTCTCGTATTTATTTATCTATTACTTCAACTTTTACTGCACTTGTACTTGTACCGGTGTTACTTGTATTGTAAAATACCTATTGGTGAGAAAGGCATCACACCTCAGTATTATTAGATTCTAGTCAAATATCAAAAAATATCAACTTTAGTTATATGTCACAAATTTAATATTCTATACGTTTTATAACTACATTTATTTACTCAAGTAATATGAGATTTCTTTAAAAAAATATTAAGATGTTATGATCATTTTTCATTCATTTTTTACATTATCACTTATACATTGGCTTCAATAGTAAGAGTATACTCTATATATTGTCTTTTTAATTTCCATATTTGAGCTAAACATAATCTATTTAATGAATGAGGAGAGTAATAATTTAAAATTTCATTTTTTAAGATTATGGGTTTTGAATGACTATATTCGTTTCAAATATGAAGCTATCAATTTGTTCAATAAAAATGTGTCTGCATATTTAAAAACGGTAAGTCGACCCTGGAGCTTACGCTAGGGAATAAGGTGGAGATAGTCCATGTGGTATTATTTGATTAGAGGAAAAAAATAAAAAGAATAGTAAGTGTGTAGAGGAAAGAGAAAAAAAAAAAAGAAACACGCAGGGGATACAATACGGGAGAGAAGAGTTTAGGTGAATGTATATTTTAATAGTAAGAGAGAGAGAAATAATATTTTTTTAAATGTTATAACTAATAAAAATAAAAGTGTAAAAATAAAAAATTATACCATTATTTATTATTTTATATGCTCTTCAAAACAAGATGCATCATGATATGGTAAACTTAAAATTTTACGTTTTAGAAGGAGTATATATTAATTATTTTTAAAGTGAATATTATCATTAACAAAATGAATCTTCTTTAATAATAAAATGAACATTATTCATTAATAAATGAATCTTATCCAAACACTCTAAAAATTGTATTTTAGGGTTGTACCTAAACCGCAAATCCTAAAAATCTGTCGAGTTAGTAGACTAATGCCAGAAAGATTACTCTATCCCCAAAACCCTTTTAATTCACCCTTGCATAAGTTTGTGGTATGATTAACTTTTACTAGTATAAAAAAAATATTCACTGTTCTTAAACCTTTGATTCTCTTTTCTTAAACTCTGATTCAATTTTCTTGAACCTCTTATTCACTTTAGTTAACAATCTCTATTTATAAGAATCACTTTTCTCAAAACTCTAATTCACTTTTCTTAAACTCATGATTCACTTTAAAAAATCTATAATTCACATTTCTTAATCCTCTTAATCACTTTAGTTAAATCAATCTATGCTTACAAGATTCACTCTTATTACTTGATTCATTTTGTAACAACTAGTGATTCAGTTTTTCAAAACCTTTGATTCACTTTTCTAAAACCTTCTATTCACACAAGTCAATCAATCAAAATTACTTTAGTTAAACAATATCTGTTTATGAGATTCACTTTTAAGTAACTTTCTAATTCACTTTTCAACAGACTTAGATTCACTTTTTACAAATTTGATTCACTTTTTTAAAACTTAAGATTCTCAATTAATCTTAACAAATATGTACATACAAAATAAAAAAATAAAATTTATCAAAACATATACATGATGCATCTTGTTTTGAAGAGTACGAAAAATGATGAACAATAGTATAATTTATTTTATTTTTACACTTATATTTTATAAGTTATGATATTTTTTAAAAATAATATATTTTTTCTCTCCCCACCCAAGTACTCATCTCCCCCACACGTGTGACTACCCTCCTATCCCCTCTTTTTTTTCTTTTTTCCATGCGCTCATCTCTATATTAGAAAATGGTCGCAAGAGCTATACTCGAATTCTCGTTTAAAAAAATGTTATTTACCTGTAGATACGTCCGGTCAGTTCAACTTTTAATAGGTACGCTTATCGTCTAGTAATTTATCTAATATATAATAAAATCTTAATCAAACTCGATCAATTGTATCTTGATTATTGAACAGGCGGGTATTCTCGATAAGATCCACCGAGCCGTTTCGCGATGATTCTGCCCCCTGCTTGTCGCTCTTACGCCGCGTTAGATTAGCACAGTTTTAAGATTCATCTCTTTTTAATACATTTGTCAATATCTTGTTGAATGTTACTTTTACTCAAATAATTGTTAAGTATAGTGACATTAATTGAAATGAACAAAAAAACCACGATTTCACGGAGAATCGAACGGGTCCTCACATACTCCCTCCATCCACCATCCCGTTTTATTTGTTTGAATTTAATATTAAAAATATATATACTATAATTTTAAAATTCTAAATTTTATAATTAATTATTTATCTTATAAATAATGTAAAATTTAATTTTACAAAATTATTTTATTTTAATACTATTGAGTAGAAAAACTTCTACTCAAGAAGAGGTGAAAATGTGAGGGAGTTATTATTATAAAGAGGTTCATATCCCACTGCAACCTGTCCATCTACACCTCTCTCTCCTTCTGTCCTGCGTTTAAGAAACAAAGACCAGAGTAACAGGGAGCAGCGACGTACATCCAAAACTTCAATTGAAGATACAGAGAACAAAGATGAAGGTAACTGCGATGAGTAAGGCTTTCGCCGGCTCCGGCGGAGGCAAATGTAAACGGATGTGGAATCGACTATTCTCTCAGGTGGCAGCGGCTGTCACCTCGACGATGGAGGCTTCATCCACGGCAGCATCGGCGGAGGGTTCCGTTTTACCAAGGATGCCGGCGTTCGATTACACTCCGCCACCGTATGAAGGCCTGATGCCTCGGAGATTTTGAGGAAACGGAAGGAGTATCTCAGCCCTTCGATGTTTACATTCTACAAGGATCCTGTAAGTGAATTGTTCCCTGTTCATTCGTTTTTGTTCGTTTGTGAGATGTTTAATCTTAGATCGAGATCGTTTTGAAATTACCGGTAGCTTGATTGCATGTAGATTTTTTTTCCTTTGACGTTTTTCATTGATTGTTTTGATGATCGTGACAGCTCTGTTCGCGTCCGTTAATTTTGGAGTAAAGTAACAAGTTAAGCACTAGTCTTAGGAATCGTTTCGCGTTTGGTTACCTGGTCCTGATCTTTATGATTTAAAAATGTTGATGATAATAACAAAATAATAGTAGTAGTAAGTAGCCTAGTGTGCTCCACAGGCACGTTTCCAGTACAGGACAAATAGGATAGTAATTTTTTCACCTTTTCATGAGATGCAGATTCTTTGTTGCAACTCGTATATGTAGTTATATTATATTAAACTGATTGCTGCTGCAGATTTTAACCGGACTTTGGTTCTAGCTCTGGCGAAGTATTTTTGTTATGAAACAGTTATCCATAGGAGCTTAATTGGCGAGAAAAGCTTTCAAAGACAATGGATCATATAGTTTTTTCCTCAAAAGAAAAAAAATCGTTTTCTAAACCAGTCTTCTGACTGATCAACAATTCATCCTCCCTCGAGAACTCTTCCTTCGTTCTTTTCTTTTTGTTGCAACGCTAGGAACAATCTAGATCTCTGACCTCTGCCGTATGTGGTATCCAATCTAAATTGTTTCTTTGGAGTAAAAGCATATTTTAGAATTCTGTATAATTCTCGGAGGGAAAACTGTTTACATATTAGCTCAGAAAGAGTATATTTATTTATCGTGCTTAATTTCTGAGCAGCTTGGAGGAAGATGACATCGTGGTATTTCATCTGTTCTGAGTGTTTTCTTCTCATTTATAGTATTAATCAAGCTAATCAGTTTCAATTCGCTGTTTGAAATTTTAATCGGCTTGACAGTTAACTTTGGTAGATGGAAAGATGCAATACTTGTTCGATGAGAATGGACGAAGATATCTTGATGCCTTCGGAGGAATTGCCACTGTGTCATGCGGCCACTGCCACCCTGATGTAGTCAATGCAATCACCAAACAACTTAACCGCATTCAACATCTACCATATTGTATCTGAACCCAGCAATTGCTGATTTTGCTGAGGCATTGACATCCAAATTGCCAGGTGATCTCAAAGTAAGTATATTGGACATTTTTTTTTCGTTTACTACTGTTTGTATAAAAATCTGTAGCAAACAAGTATGACATCTGTAATGTTGTGCTTGCGTCCCATTTGCAGGTTGTGTTCTTCACGAACTCTGGTACAGAAGCCAATGAGCTAGCTTTGATGATGGCTAGACTGTATACAGGATGCCAAGACATAATTTCACTACGGAACTCATACCATGGTAATGCTGCTGGGACTATGGGTGCTACAGCTCAGTGTAACTGGAAGTTCAATGTGGTCCAGGTATACGTTTTATATGTAAGACGAACAAATTTGGAGAAATGGATAAGGAATCTTTTGTCTGCTTATTTACAGAACATGACCCATATGTCAAATAAGAAGCATTCGAGAGTGATAATTCATGATAACTACAATTTTTTTATGTCTGTGTGGATGTCAGAGTGGAGTACACCATGCCATGAACCCTGATCCATATAGGGGTGTTTTGGTTCTGACGGACCAATGTATGCTCGAGAAGTCAAAGATCTTGTTGATTTTGGAACTTCAGGTCATGTTGCAGGCTTCATTTGCGAAGCCATTCAGGTATAATTGGTGTTCAAAAAATTGAAATATCATATGATTTTTCTGCAGTATTGAATTTGGTCATCGGAGTTTAATATCTATTACTCTTTTTCAGGGGGTGGGTGGAATCATAGAGTTAGCTCCTGGGTACCTCCCTGCTGTATATGAAACAATAAAGCAAGCAGGTGGCCTTTTTATTGCTGATGAGGTTCAAGCTGGATTTGCACGCACTGGTTCCCATTTCTGGGGATTTGAAGCTCATGGCGTTGTTCCTGACATAGTGACCATGGCAAAGGTATACAGCAATATAACTGATTTTTTTTTTTTATCTCCTTTTATCTGATGTCAAAGGATTTTTTACCCTGACAACGCATATAGTCTAGAGCAGCATAATCATATCTTTTTGTTTTCTTTTTGAAGGAAAGAGCATAAACATATCTGTTTGTTTTCTTTTTGAAGGAAAGAGCATAACCATCCCTCTTTAGTCTCTCTGCTATATAGCACTATTTCTTACTGTTTCAATCTTATTGCTGATATTTAGGTTGTTCGACAAGGCTAAAACTCTAACTACTTGTTAGTATAGGTTCTAGCATAAGCAGAGGTTTGATGTACTATACGTTTATGTGTTGGGATGCAGGGAATTGGGAATGGTATTCCACTTGGGGCAGTGGTGACAACTCCTGAGATAGCTAAGGTATTGGCTCGTCGAAGTTACTTCAACACCTTTGGTGGAAACCCTCTATGTACGACAGCAGGGCATGCTGTTCTAAAGGTGATTGAGAAGGAGAAACTGCAAAAAATGCTTTCACTGTGGGATGCTACCTTAAGGAACGGCTCACGTCTTTGAAGGATAAATATGATAGTATGCTTCCTTGGGCTCTCTTTGTCATTCACTACGTTCTTTAATCTTTTGTTGTTTTCTCAGTTATGTGTTTAATACTGCAACATACCAGCAAGATCTATTATTCACAAAGATTTTTGTTTGATTATTTTGTTTCCCCCTATTTTGTGTATTAGTTATTGGTGATGTGAGGGGAAGAGGGCTGCTGCTAGGAGTAGAGCTTGTTACTGACTGACCGGAAGCAGAAGATTCCAGCTAAGGTGGAGACATTACACGTGATGGAACAAATGAAAGGTTTGTGTACGGTGTCCACTTTCTTGTTCTTGTACTTCAGTGCTAGGGGTCTTCATGATGATTATTGACTGACCAGTTATTGTATGTTTTTTATTGATGTGAATGTGAGCAGAAATGGGGGTTTTGGTAGGAAAAGGTGGCTTTTATGGGTGGAATGTATTCGAATCACTCCACCTCTTTGCTTCACCAAAAGATGCAGGCAAGTTCATTCACTTTGCTGTTCATCTTCTTCTTTATGGGTATAATTACAGTGTTATATCTTTCTCAATAATGGTGTTGTTTTCATTGTGTCTATGCAGACTACCTCGTAGATGTGATGGACTATACAATGTCGAAGATGTAAATTAATGTTTAGTTCTGCTGCCCTGCCAATAGGATCAATCTGTATGTTACGCCTGTAATCTACTAAGTCCCCTTTTGACAGTTGGGAGGATCGAGTATGTTCCGTCAATCTGTGTTTTATCTTGAAGAGTAGGAAGGCATGATGAGCCAACACCTCGTTGCCTCTCTTTGTCCCTGCTCTTTCTTCCTTTGGGTCTTGTGAGGGTGGAGGATCGAGATAGGAGCAAAGTGTTGTGTCCTGTAATGTGCGATAGTGTGTAATAAGCAGTAGAAATCAGTCCCTCCCTTCGTCTCAGTCTCAGATGATGTATTAGTCATAATAATGGTAAGTGATGTTATTCATGCCCCTTGTGTTCTTTTCTTTTATGCGCTTTGTTAATCCGACTGGAAAAAGTAAAATACAAGCGAGGGAGTGGGAGCAGAAAAATTGGAAGAGAAAAATGTTGGGCCAGGGATGGAATCCAGCTATGTTTTTGTACCTTGTGACCTATTCTTCCATCCCTCAGCTGTTTTCTTAGGTTCGTGTATATTTGCCGTCTGCCCCTAATTATAAATAAAAATAAAGTAAACCTCTGTTGCAGTATTGATACCCCATATTAACTACATACATTTACATGTGGGTGGTTGACCTGTTAGCGGATTCATTCCTATTCTACTGGGGATTGTGATTGTAAGGTTTGATGGTGGGAAGAGATTTGGGAGAGAGGACTTTGAGGAGACTTCAAAGTCGCCTAGGAAAATGATGGCATGGTTTGCTAATTGTATGAGATTGACATTACTTATGCAGTTAGAGGTTTTTAGAATTTATGGTTCAACCTAGTGTCTATAGTTTAGGTAAGTACTATCTTTAGTTTTCTTTCGACTATGTTACTAGTGTGTTTGCTAATTAGTTTAAGTACATATTTCGTGTTAGGCGCTTTAACTTTGCTTGTAGGTGCAGGTGGAAGGTTGTTTAGCTTAAGTGGTAAGGATGACTTCTGGAAGTATGAAAGGTTTCTATAACCAGGTTGCTTATAGCATACTAGTTGGTTTTTGTATAGTAGTTTATATGTATGACATCAATGGCTAATGTTGCCGTTTCTAACTCTTTCCTATGATTAATATATAAGGAAAACTTGACTCCGAGGATCATGCACGTTTTTATCCATATTGTAACTTATTATTTCCCTGCTTGATTGAACTGAAAAAGAAAAAAGAATAAGCACTATTAACTCTCGAATATTATACTATACTCATACAAAGACACATATCACACACTTCGTTTTAGATATTCGAATTAGGAGAAATGGAGAGAAGAAGATCGAGCCAAAATTATAGCAACTGGAAACTACTGATATGAGGTTGAAGCGTATGATTAAGGACAGTTGCAAGAAGGAAAGAAAGAAAACCTAGGATGGAGAACTGGAGAAGAGGGTTCATAACTAAGATCTCTGTTGCAGCAGAGGAACCAACAGTGGTGTAGGGGCTTCAGTGGCTGCTGCTGGCGGTGGTCGGGGTGGCGATGGTGATGACGAGTAGCGGACCATTTGGATAGCAGACAAGAAAACCTATCCAGGAGATGGTGTAGCTCCCTCAACACGATAAGGCTCCGTCGTAGAACCACAGCCACCCACACCCATGCTCCCCCCTCGTATCTAGTAGGCCTAGCCATACACAGCTCACAGTCGCATACAAACACACACACCGAGTCTCCGTAAATCGATGACGAGATCACTGTCGTTATATATTTGCTCATCTTCTCCCTCTCTTATTGGTATTATAATTTCCCTTACACTCACTCACTGGTCACCGCACATGTCGTACTCCGTGGGAGCCCAATTGTTTATCTGTCCCCATATTCAATTATTTGGAGTAATTCTAAGCTCTTTAATCATGTTCGATGATATAATGATAATAACGCCAAACTATGACTGCATAAGCTAGATTCAATGATTGCACTTTGGCGCCTTTTGATCTAGAGTTCATTCATTGCTCGTTGCCACGTCACTGCAATATTGTATGTGTATATAGTTTGGAATAATTAATGGACTCTACTAATTAAGCTTAAACTTACAGTTTATTGTTGACTTTGATGATCAGTTAGTTGACTGTATATTATGTTTATTGCTATCAACGAAGTATTCTGATGTTTTTGCTGTAAAAAAATGTTGAATGCAATTGATACTATAAACCGTAAATATTAATGCACAAACGATTATACACTAGCACATACATAATCACCTCACAAAAAGTACAAATACAGTTTATAGATGTAGAGCAAATTAAACACCATATTATTGCCAGATTACGATATTAATTATTATGGGCAGCGTTATTGATAACAAAAAAATTCTCTTTAAAAATGATAACCAAAGAAATTAAGGGGTGTTTGGTTTTGGATAATCAGAAAAGGAAACGGAATATTATATTTCATGTTGTTTGTTTAATACTCCATCCGTCCTGAATTGATAGTCCTGTTTGCTTTATATGACACTTTTTTCACTTCAATATTAAGCATATAAGATAAAATTTTATAAAATTAAATTTTGTAATATAGTTTATTATGTAAGGAATCATATGCAAAACTTAAAATTTTAAAATTTTTTATCTTATATGTTAAATATTGAAGTCAAATGACATATCCAAATAGTAAACAGGACGGTCAATTCGGGACGGAGGGAGAAAGTTTTTCTTATTTTTAGGAAAGTGAAATAAATTGAGATTACTAAAAGTCCCTCTAACTTGATTCTCCACCCCCTCTCCCCAATACACTTTGACCGGTATATGACCATTAACCGATGACCAACAACCTTTGACAAGTGACAAGTAGATGTTGATGGGCAATTGATGATCGTTAACTGACAGCCAGCGACCGTTGACCATTGACCAACGGCTGTTCACCGGTATTTCTTTTCTATTTCCCCTGCATAAACAACAGCTAGGAAAATAAAAAAGAATTCTTTTTCATCCTCTTTATTTCCTTGCATGAACCTATTCCGTTTCTTCCACCTAGAATAAACACCCCTAATGATAAATATAATTGTGTCATTTGTCTTACTGAAATTTTATCTAAAAATATTTTGATTACCGCATATCCTCGTACAACTCCTCATCTCCGAATATTTAGAATCATGCAAGACAACAATCCTCTTTTTTCAAATGAGTCAAATACAATAAAAGAAGATTGCAACCCCCGACCCAACATTATCACTAACCAAACTCATATCCAAGTCATACTTGGTAAACATCTTTTAAAGAGTGGGGGAATACATACCTTATACTCCCTTCATTCTGAATTGACCGAATTGTTCACTATTTGGATATGTCGTTTGACTTCAATATTTAACATAAAAGATAAAATAATTTTAATAATTTAAGTTTTGTAAATGAGTCCTTGTATGATAAACTATATTTACAAATTTTAGTTTTATGAAATTATTTTATCTTATATGCTTAATATTGAATTGGAAAAGCGTGTCATAAAGCAAACAAGACGACCAATTCAGGCCGAGGGAGAATGCGATATCACACTAAAGAGATTTATCTAGGAAGACACACTTGCTAACACTAATAGATCGATCATGCACAACATCCTTAGTGTCAGCCACACCTTGTGTTTTTATATTGTCATGGTTAGAACTTGATAGTACCTTGGTTTCAAAATGCATGCATTGTTATGCTCTGATAAGCCATAGACTTATCATATTTTATAAGCTAGATTTGTAGTATTATTAGTTAAAATAAGGTTAGAATAGGTAATATTTGCAGTATTTTATATAAGAAGTCATATTATATGTTCAGACTTATGCTCTTAGTGTTTTTCATGCAAGGAGCAAGTTTTTCATCAAAAACCGAACCTTGCCGGATATGGAGCCGGACCTCTCATGCACGGCTCAAGTACACAGCAGAAATAGGACGCCGCCGGACATGGTGCCGGGTGTGTTTGTATCCAGCATAAGCAAAAGACGCGCCTGTTTACCAAAGATATCGGTTATTTACCGTTATCCAAATACGTGATGCCGGGTATGATGCCGGATGGAATCTATCCGGCATAAGTGACTCTTCACGCCAAAGCGGTTTCAACCGTTACTGAAAGCACGTGTTTAATCCTGATGCCGGATGACTTCTACCCGGCATGGGATCCGGCACTTGAAGATTTTCTGTCTATAAAAGGGCTTGAGGGGCTGCGAATTTTGGGGATCCATTCCATCATATTACACACACTTACTCCACAGAATAGACGCATTTTCAACTGAGGAATTGCTGTATAACCATTCAAAAGAAGAAGAAGAAGATTTGGAAGAAGATTTAGAGGGTGAAGGCTATGTCAAAACTCTCCCTTCTCCTTGTATTTCCTTCTTCAATTCATGGATGATTGAGTAGTAAGCCCTTCTGTTCTTGGTTGGGATGAAACTCTTCTTTGTAAAACAATGTGGTTCTTAATATAATTTTCAAGTTTATTAAGAGTAAGGTGCTTATTAAGAGAGAATTGGTTGATCCCTTGTTCTCTTCATGCAAATTCTACTTGAGGAAAAGAAGTCCAAAAGTAGAATAGGTTAGACTCTCTTAATGATCTTACTACTCTCTTCTTATGAATTAAGGGTTAGTAGTAAGAGTGAGAATTAATCCATCTTCCCCCATTTCCTTTTCATTTCGTGGCATGATATATGCTCGATTTGTTAATAGGGATGAGTTTCTTGTCTTCTCATTTCGGAGCAAGAGAGTGGCATTTACATTTTGAGCGTGCTCCTGTGTCCGGAGCATTCAACGTCTTTGAATGGGCCGTGCTTCTGGTATCCTTCAGGATGTCCGGCGCTTTCAATTGTTGGTTAATTCGAAGGCTTGTGTTTATGTTTCGAGTCCACATTGATGCTTAGATGGTTTTACTCCCTTAATCAAGAATAAATCCATTGTAGATACCGCTTAGTTATGTTAGTTTTTATCAGAATTAGAAAATCTATCATTTTCCCCCCTCTTTATTTAGTAATTACCAAGGCTAGGACTAATTTTCTATACAAGTCCCTAGGGTTCGACTTGCTTGGTCTTAATGTGCTTCCCTGCTACTTTTGACGGGGTTTTTTGTTTGCTACCCGTATAGATTGAGTAGGTTCTTTACATTTTATTTTAATGCCGGGCTGAATGCCGGGTATTTTGAACCCCGACACATTCTTGTTTTCGCCCATGTCTTAGTTTAATCTTTTGTACATAAGTGTTCAATAAATCCTACCAAAACTCTCTTAGCATGCTCCAATTTTTTTATTCCGTTTCTAATTCACAAAGAGAGTTGTATGTTATTTCTAACTTATCCTAATAAGTTTGTGTCTTCTCTGATTATTAGTATTATTGTGTTCAGCTTTAAGGAAGGAGAAATATCATATCCTTTTAGTTTGTCATTATTTAATGAGTTAGGAATTATTTCTCTTTTACTATTTCCTAACTTTCCTTTCTTAATTTATTTTTCATTCCTCCTTCCTTCACTTCCTGTCTCGTTCATTCTACTACCTTTAACTTCACGAACTGTCGCTTTGCTAACCTCCCTTCTTTTGCTCCTCTTCTTCTCATCCGCTCTGCAAAATGATCAATCTGGAGTTCTGGCTTCGCTGTTGGTAATTTTTGTCAATAAGGTCTTGATCGTGGAGATCTTGAGTTTATTTTGTTGATCTCCATTTGGTTTCATTACTCCTCATTCCGGTTTCGGTTGTCTTCCAAATTGTTCAAGAGTTCGTGATTTCGGGTGGGGATTCGTGTAGAGCTTGTTGTCAGGTCCGTAGAGATGGCTTTACGTCGGATGTGAGGTAGGTGGTAGACGGATTCGGGTGTGTGTGTTCGGCCACAAGGATTTCTGATTCATTTCATTTCTGGATATGTTTAATTGTCTCTCTGATTGCGATGTTTCTGATCTGTTTCCAAGTTGTGTTTTCGATGTGCTAAAGCCCCGTGGTTCTGTGTTCGTTTGAGTATTTTGGTATGTAAAGCAATGCTGTGTAAATGGTGATTTGATCCCTCTGCTTTCCCTCTGTTTCGACATTGTTTTCTGAACATTTTGCTATGTCCAGACGGGTGCCTCGGACGCATGTTCTGGGCGTCAGTTATGTTGTGTCCGGACGGGATGCGAGGATGAATTCTGGGATTACTGTTCGACTTGTGTCTGAACATATAAGCCCGGACACAAGTTCGGACGCGCGTATACTATTTTGTGGACTTTGTTCGGACATGTAAGTCCGGACAGATGTCCAGACACCTCTTATTTTTGAAAATTGGCTTACGTCCGAACTTGTGACCCTGACGTGTGTGAGTATGTCCTCGGCGTGTGTCCGTACATGCAAGGTCAGATGCATGTCCGGACATGTGTCTGTTTTTGCATAACTTTGCGTATTAGCTCCGTTTTGACCGCCATTCGTGGCGTTGTGTTCCTCTTGCTGAGTACTATATGTTTTGATGTGTTTTGGGCTTATTATTATGTGTATTTTGCTCTGAATGTCTTCGTTAAGTTTCTGACCTCTATCTTCCTCTAAAAGAGCGTTGAGCTTCTGTTTTCGGTCTGGCTTTCGTATGTGTTAGTCAATTTATGACTTTTGTTCTGTTAAGTAAGACTTCCGTTATGTTCGATAAGCTTCTTCTTCTGATCTATCTATTAAAGGGCTTCTGGCTCTGTTTGCAAGCTTCTGTTTTGGGACCTAGATGTTTTAGCTTCTATCCTTGGATAATCGGGTCCGGCTGTCCCATAGCATGCTGCACAAGAATTCCTTCTGTTGTTCATCGTGTTTCCTTTTGTTCTGTCTCTCAGGGTCCCTTGGATGTTTATTGACCGACGGGTCCATAGCTGTCTCTACGGCTTCTGTGTGAAATCTTCGGATCCAAAGGGCTATAGCGTTGCCCTTCTGATGTGTCAGCTGGTGTCTAGGGGCCCACCTATGGTTTGTTAAGCATTCTGTTCTGAACCTCGGTGTTTGATGTCTGCTCTGCTCTAATTTATGATTTCTATTCAGTTTGCTCAGCGTCTTCTTTTCCCCTCTGATTTGGCAAGCTTATGCTTCTGTTTTGATCTGTCTCCCCTCTGATTTGGGAAAGCTTAATCCTCTGTTTGATTTCTGCTACGACTTCTGGTCTGTTTTGCTAAGCTTATGCATATATTATGCATATGTTCAGTATTAGTTTTGAGCATGCTCAGCTAATGAAGTTTATCACCTGCTAAACTATAGTTTGGCTCACCCTTATTTCTGTCTGATTTGCAGGTTTAAGCTTCCGTCGAAGATTCCGCTTTGCTTTTAGTTTTGATTTTCGTTTTGTATTTGTAACTGTGGCTTGAGGCCCCTTTCGTAGTTTGATTATGTTATGTAATATAGTTTGGCTTCCGCATGTAAATGTTTGGATAATCTTTGTAATCCATTATTCAGTAATAAAGGTGCATTTTGTTTCGGTTTCGGGATTCGTGAGTATAGCCTTGCGTGTCTTAGGTAGTGAGCACGCGGCGTGTAACATCCCTAACTCCTAGGCCAGTTTTGGGGTCATTACATGCATGATTCGCGCCTGATGCGAATGCGATGCGACCACCTTATCGCATCCATGGCAGCGAGGTGGTTTTTTCACGATGCAATAGTGTTGCGCTTTGATGTGCCCGATGCGCTCGATGTGACCCTTGATGCGCCCCGATGAACCCTGAGCTTGCTTAAGCTCATTTTCACCATAACTTCTTCAATTGAACTCCGTTTTTATTTTTGCTTGTTCCTACATGCTCATAAATCAATTTAGCTTGACCCTATGCACTTATTGATAGGCTTAAAGCAATGTAAATCACAAGAACATCAGAAATGGCCTTAAAGCTTGAATGAGCCTTGTGTGTATGCTTGATGTCTTGCTTGTGTACAATTGATGATATGAGATGATTATGAGACTCATATGGGTTAATGGTCCATCTAAAAAAATATATCATTAAGGAGGGGAAGAGAAAATTCTACAAGTTCTGGAGGAAAAATGTTGCTTCTTCATCTACTTTTACAAGGACGAACTTGAGTGATGAGAAGGAGGAAGAACTTGAAGAGGATATTGGTGCTCCTAATGTTGAAGATGAATTAGTTGATCTTGTGTTGATGACATCCAACAGATTCATGTGGTGATATCTAAATGTAGTCTTATCTGAAGTTTGTTATCTTCAAAATTTATTATTCTCTTTTGTGAATTATTAACTTTAGACTTGTGTTTGGAAGTTTTTGTTCTCGTATGTTATTTGGATTGAATATATACTTTGAACTTGATTACTTTAGACTTTTGTTTGGAAGTTTTTATTCCATTGTGTCAAAATATTACTTCATATGTATAAAATGTCGTCTTCAAAAATTTAGATGTCATTTTTAGTTAACATCGCATCACAAACGAGATGCGCTCGCATCGATGCCCCACGCATCAAACATCGCTTCTAAACCTTAATCGCATCGGAGCGCATCACGCATTTTAAAACAGGTTGATACCCACGTAGTTGCAGCTTCTGCCTTGACCAACCTATAAAATGTTAAGGTTGAATGTAGACTAAGCAAGTTAACCAACCTTTCCATGTTTGATGATTACTAGTCACATGATGGAACTTAGGGTGAACAACTACTAATGAAAAAAATAAGTCACGAGGTAGCATATTCGTGTATAGATTGCAATAGAGTACTAATCCAATAGAGCTATGTGAACTTAATCTTGGCAATATATCCCCTTCCTATACGATACGGGTGAAACCAAACATTTCTATGCTTGAGATAAGTTGTGGCCCATACTACACCCCATATTAGAACTTTGTGTATCCCTTACCTTATTGGAACTCTCCTACATAACAGTATCGAATTCACCATCATCTTTTCTTGCTGAATAGGACTAGCATGTTCAACTAGTTGGAATGTAACAAGAGCTGACGAAGCCACATAACTAGGTATTTCTACAATCTTACCAATTGGAAAACTAAGTCATCTACCTCCATACTCACATTCTCATGTAAAACACTCTCTTAACTCTACATATGTTAGAGAATTACAACTAAGACATTTATCATAGTGCCATAGACACTTGAGCACCATGGCCTTGTATCTAATATGATAATATCCTGCCATCTTCAAACACTTATATCCCCACCTTCTGAAATTTATCCAAATATGAAAACTCACATAGAAATTCTAGTCTGATACTACAACCATATCAACTATCTCAAGTCATCTTTTTATAGTCAGTTTAGATATTGAGCCCGTTGAATCCTCCCTGGTGCAAAAACCAAAATCTATTCAAGTTGAGTTATCCTAATTGAATTTGTGTCTAGCCTAATTGTGGCCTTGACATTGCTCTTCTTTGCCCTTGTTCATATACACCTTGAATCTATGTCTTAGACCTCCAAGTATCATGCAATTCCTAGTATCATGTCTTCAAGTTGAAGGTAGCCTCTTCTACTTTGATAATACATCATGCATGCATTCACCATAAAATATCCAACCTTCTGAGAAACAAATGATCATTTGTGCATGATCATTTATCCCAAATACAATAAAGTCTGAGGTGTCACATTTTTGAGCTAATCTTTGTACATATAATTATTCTTCAAACCAGTTGATATGAACACGTGTGCAATTAAAGAAGTAATGTCAAAGCCAACAAACAAGTGCCACTAAGTGAATTCTGGTTGGGTTCGGTCGATGTGACTCACGCCGAAGAATGTCGCAGAAGACAATGAAACGTGTAGGGTTGCAAATAATTGATTTATGATGTTTGATCCTAAATCTTGTAAAACTTGTATGCATAAGAAAATAAACACGTGTCGTATATTTACTCCAATATAATTCATGAAATTAGATTAGGAACAGTAATCGATCAAATGTTTTTAGATCAAGGGCAATAGTCTGTTAAAGAAAAAAATACAAAGAACAAAGAACATAGTGTAATAACGTTACTAAAAGGGACAAATATCAAAGTAAGAGCAGCTATTTGGTCTTCACAGACTAGGTGGGCTGGTAGATTATGTGTTGAGGAGGACCTTGCTCCATTCGTAGGCCAGTCGCTTGGTGGTAGCTGCTGTATTGATCTCCATTCGCTTATGAGTGTGAGGGCAGCTGGGTGGGGAACCAACTTTCCACTCTTGTAAATTAAAAGGAGTTTGAAGGGAGAAGAGTGAGTTGGTTGTTCTATTCAAGGACATCTCAATCGATCGGGTCTGCAGCTTCTTTTCAACAATGATTTTCCTCAAAAAGGTGCTTGGTTCCCTGCAACCAAATAGCCCAGTTCGGATAGTAGAAAGTTGATAACTAGATTTGGATGGCCCTCCTTGCCATTCCCGTTCAATTGTGGTCTTTCAAAGTCACAATTCAAAATGTAGCCTTTCAAAACCGGCCATGCTAGAAGATCAATCTTGAGTGATGCGTAAATGAGTGTGTTCTGGTAACGGACCGGGATATATTAGAGGGAAAGCAGGAGAATATAGCTAACTAGTTACATGTAATACTATATGTTATACACAGTATACACAATATGTCCCTAATACTCCGCTCAAGACTTAATGTTGCAGAATATTAAGTCTTGATGTGGTTGGATTCCATGCCGATCTGAGGGAGAGTCTTCTGATAGACTTTGCCAGTGAGTGGTTTTGTGAGTATATCTACCAATTGTTTTGAGCTTGGAATGATTGAACTTGAATCACCCCAGCTTGCAATTGTTCTCTCACGAAGTGACAATCTAACTCTATGTGCTTTGTCCTTTTGTGAGAGACAGGGCTTCTTGCAATGTGAACTACAAAAAGATTATCACACTTGACTGGGACTGGAGCAATTTTTAGGACTTCAAGTTCATGAAGAAGTCTTGTGAGCCAGTTGAGTTCGCTTGTTACTTGCCACATTGCCCTATACTCAGCCTCTGCAGATGATAAAGTAACCGAGGCTTGCTTTTCAACTTCCAACTCAGAGGGTAGCCATCTAGCAGTATGTAGTATCCAAAGATAGATTTCCTGGAAATTAGACAAAAGGCCCAGTCAAAGTCACAAAAGCGATCCGGTTATACATTTGTTGTTTGTTAAATGAAATACCGAATCCTAATGTCCCTTTAATGTAAGAAAGTACATGGTGTGTGACATTTAAATGTGCAGTGGTAGGTTGTTGAAGAAACTGGCTCAAATATTGAATGGTAAATGCAAGATCTGGACGAGTATTAACAAGGAAATTCAACTTCCCTATCAGACGACAGTATACTATAGGGTCTGCAAGTTGAGTCTTTGTACAATTTGTGATTGAGCAGCAAAGGAGAGACTGATGGACGACAGTCTAACATGTTATAGTCAGATAAAATTTTAGTTGCATACTTCCTTTGAGACATGATGAGTTTATCATGTGTCTCTATGAACTCCATTCCAAGAAAATCTAGTAATCTTCCAAGATCTTTTATCTTGAATTGGTCCTTGAGGTGTTGTTACAGATGTTGTATTTTTGTTTTATCATTTTCTGTCACAATAATGTCATCTACATATATCCCAAGAAAGATGGTAGATCCATGATTTTTCTTAAAGAAGAGAGAATGATCATGTTTTTATTGTTTGTAACCAAGGTGGGTTAGAGAAGTGCCTAGTTTATCATACCACTGTCGTGACACTTGTTTCGGTCCATACAAAGATTTTTGAAGTTTGTAAACTTGTTTGAACCTATAGTATAGACCTTGTGGTATGATAATGTAGACATCTTCTTTCAAATCCCCATGTTAAAATGCGTTATTTACATCTAACTGATCTAGTAACCAACCCCTTTTAACAGCAGGGATGATTAAAGCCCAAACAGTGGTAAGTCTAACAACAGGAGAGAATGTTTCTTCATAGTCAAGACCATACTTTTGGGTGCAACCTCTCACTACTAATTGAGCTTTAAATCTCTCAAAGCTGCCATCATTTGTATTTAATTCTGTAGACCCACTTACAACTAATAGGTTTTTTCCTATGGATAGGTCAACAATGGACAAGGTATTGTTTTCTTTGAGGGCTTTGAACTTTGTTTGCATAGCTCAGACCCATCTAGGGTCCTTGCTTGCCTCAGTGTAAGAAGTGGGTTCTTGAAGAAAAGGACTTGATGTATGAAGTGGTTGGTGGTAGCAGGTAAGGTGAAGGAATTGATATTTTGTTTTGGTATGACAGATGAAAGAGTATCAAGGGGTAAAAGATGGGAGGAAAAGGAAGAATTCTATTGTTGCTGTAATCTATTAGTGAGGATGGTTGAAAAACAGTCTGAGTTATAGTTGGTGTTATAGATATAATCATCAAGATGAAAAAGGGGGGAGGGGGTTTGGAAATCCTCGTGGATCGTCGGATCAGGTGAGTTTGATCAGTTTCTATGGGTTCTGTTGTGTGTGAGGAAGTTCCGTCATCAAAATAGTTGGGGTTTTCTAGAGAAGAGGGTTTTCTAGGGAAGGGTCATATTGGTTGTTTCTGTCTGAAGGATATATGATGGTTTCTGCAGGAGCAGGTGTGGTATTTGGGTTAATGGGAGGTGGTAAAGGAGTAGTGCTGTGGCTGGTAATCTTTGTTTGTGGTTGTGGGTGGTGGGAGGATGGTGGGTAATCTGTGTCATCATAGAAAGGAAAAAAGTTTGATTGATCTGTATCATTACTTGATTCTCTAGTATGCCACAGTTTACTCCAGTTTTTGTCAAGTATAGGATATATAGTTTCAAAAATGTAATATCTCTACTGATTTGTGTTGTTTTATTTCTATAAGGTGAACTATATATCCTTGTGTTCTAGGCATTTCCTAGGTAGACAATAGCAGATGACCGAGGAGCAAGTTTACTTTGTTGGACCAACAGTGGTGACATAACAGAGACATACAACATTTTAATTTGGTTGTAATCAGGAGCAGTGCCATAAATCTGTTCAAAAGGGGTGGTATTTTGTATGGCTTTGGAAGGTGTCCTATTGATCACAAAAGCAGCAAGCTCTAAAGCAAAGCCCCAAAACTATATTCTAGTCCTAAATGAAATATAAAGGATCTGGTAACCTGCATCAAGTGCCCTTCCTTTCTTTCAACTGCACCTTTTTGTTGAGGTGTGTGAGGGTAGCTTGTTTAATGCACTATACCTTTCTCTTTGGAAAATTATATCCCCTCTTGAGAAATTCCAAACTCTCTAGCGTTGTCGCTCCTGCTTACTTTATGTGCTTGTCAAATATCTTCTCAACTAGTTGGATAAAGTCTTTGATCTTTTTTATTCCTTCAGATTTTAATCTAAGAAGCTTAACCTAAGTCCACCAAGAAAAGTCATCAGCAAAAGTAATAAAGTAACTTTGACCCTTTACAGGTTTTAGATCGCATAGGCCCACATATGTCAACATGAATCATTTCAAAATAATCAGAAGTCTTTATTTCACTTGAAAAGAATCTCCATCTTTTTCCTCTAGCTTGGTAACAAACAGTGCAGGGTATGACATCAAAGGTTGGGAATTTCATTCATAGGTTCATTCTAGACTGTTTATGAGGTGAGATATGACCTAGCTTGTCGTACCAAACAATGATTTCCTTATACTTGCTAGGTTCATCACCAGAAGTTCTAGCACTTGAAGCAACACAAATTTCATCAACAAAATCACAAGTAGGCACAAAGTTCTTTTTCTCCCTAACCTTAACTAGAAATTTTTGTAAAATACTAGTTCTAAGAAGGTACAATCCATGTCTTTGATGACAAATTTGTGCCTCAAGTTGTGTAGTGTTATCCTACAAGATGCACCAGTCATGGGAAAAAGTGACATTCATGTTCAATCTCTTGGACAGTTTGCTAACAGTGATAAGATTAAAAGTAAACGTGATTACAAATAGCACATCATTAAGGGACAATTCATCACAAATATAAATCCTTCCAGTATTTGCCATAGTTATGTTTTCTCCATCAGGCAAGGTTATGGTTTTGGTCTCAGTTAATCTATCAAGTTCATCAAATAATAACTCATTTCCAGTCACATGTTCCATGGCTCCAAAATCCAGAATCCAAATCGAGTTAGATTTATAAAAAAAACTCCATTGGTAGCATGCAGTTGATAAAGTTTAGGGTTACGAAAGTTTCTAGAGAAGCTTCCTAAGTTCTTTGATGAGTTGTTTCTTGGATTTGAACTTCTTTGGTCCAGGTACCTTGTTAATTGTTCGAGTTGTTGAGCAGAGAGGCCTTGGACCGGTGAACAATGATCTCGAGCTTCGCCTTTGTTCCTTCATCTTGCTCATAAATTGCCCTCGCAACATGTTACGTTCGCTGTTGGGAATCAGGTTGGCTTCTACCGTCGAGAAATCCAACAAACCACTAGCATTCTCCTCGTAACTGCCCTGATTTAGCATAATTTCTAGATTTTAGTGGATTCTTCCTTGTGGTATTGACGGTCAGTGATGTTTTCTTGCCGGTGTTTCTTGCGTTTGACCTCTTGGTTCCCGTGGAGAATTTGTTGGCGAGAGCGATGGAATCCTCATTTCATTCAATGCGAGAATTTGAAAGCTGTCGTTGTTTATGGTCTTGTGAAACCAGGGAGTATGCAAGCTCGACATACAGGAGGGGTTTCATGAGCAAAATTGTGCTCTTCACACGTCAGAAGTCATCGTTGAACCCATCTAAGAACTTCATAAGTTAATCTTGTTCGTTATTGTCCTGGATTTCTTTCGCTGCTCCACATGTACAACCACATACATACTTAGGGTTTTTTCTGGCAGACTTAAGTGGATCCCATAATTTCTTGAGTTTAGCGAAGTACGCACTCACGGTATCTTTATGTTGTTACAATCGACTAATTTCTCTTTGGATAGCGTAGATTTCTGGTCAATTCATCAAGTTGTATCTCTTGCTAAGACTGACCCACATTCGATGCGCAGTTGTGGAATATACGATGCTCTCTCCAATTTACTTGCCGAGTGAATTGAGGATCCAGCTCATTACCGTATGATTGCATCGTTCCCACATTGGGTAGCGCTCCAATGAAATTTGAGGTTCTTTGACTTGTCCATTAACCAACTCATACTTATTTTTTGCCTACAAAGCGATGGTGGAGGCCCTCTTCCAAAAATCGGTGGTGGCCTTCCTTGTATTTCGCTCCGAGAGTAAGTGACAAATTATTAGACGGATGAAGGTATAGGGGATCATTGTAATCACGCTTCAGCTCTGCTAGGTTCTTTTGCAACTTCAATTCATCAATTACATCTTCGTCTTTCTAAGCTTACGAAAGAGTTTCACACCTATCCTCGTTCGCCATAGATGCGAAATTGATTATTACTGGCGACGAGGCTCTGATACCATGTCAGACTTCGTAAGCATCACACAGTAAGAAGAAGAAGAAGAACTGATTATTGGATTATCGAGAGGAAGGTTACAGAGTGAGAGCCGTGTTTTGTAATTACAACTAGAGAACTACTTAATCACCTAACTAAGTAGACCGGCAACAGACTGAGATATATTAGAGGGAAAGAAGGAGAATATAGCTAACTAGTTACATGTAATACTATATGTTATACATAGTATACACAATCTGTCCTTAATACCCCCCTCAAGAGTTAATGTTGCAGAATATTAAGTCTTGATGTGGTTGGATTCCATGCCGGTCCGAGGGAGAGTCTTTTGATAGACTTTGCCAGTGAGCAGTTTTGTGAGTATATCCGCCTATTGTTTTGAGCTTGGAATGTACTGGACTTGAATCACCCCAGCTTGCAATTGTTCTATCATAAAGTGACAATCTAACTCTATGTGCTTTTTCCTGTTGAGGTGTGTGAGGGAAGCTTGTTTGATGCACTATACCTTTCTCTTTAAAATGTATATCCCCTCTTGAGAACTTCCAAACTCTCTAGCGTTGTCGCTCATGATTATTTTTATGTGCTTATTAAATTGCTTCTCAACTAGTTGGATAGAGTCTTTGATGTTTTTCATTCCTTCGGATTTTGATCTAATAAGCTTAACCCAAGTCCACCGAGAAAAGTCATCAACAAAAGTAATAAAGTAACTTTGCCCTTTAAAGTTTCAGATCACATAGGCCTACAAATGTCAACATGAATCATTTCAAAAGAATCAGAAGTCTTTATTTAACTAGAAAGGAATTTTAATCTTTTTCCTTTAGCTTGGTAACAAACAATGCAGGGTATGACATCCAAGGTTGGAAATTTCTTTCCCAGGTTCATCCTAGACAGTTTCTGAGGTAAGATATGACCTAGTGTGTTATGCCAAACAATGAAATCCTTATACTTGCTAGGTTCGTCTCTAGAAGTTCTAACACTAGAAGCAACGGGAATTTCATCAACAAAATTACAAGTAGGCACAAAGTTCTTTTTGTCCCTAACCTTAACTAGATTTTTTTCTAAAATACTAGTCCTAAGAAGGTACAATCCATGTCTTTGATAACCAATTTGTGCCTTAACGTGTGTAGTGTTATTCTACAAGATGCATCAGTCATAGGAAAAATTGACATTCATGTTCAATCTCTTGGTCAGTTTGCTAACAGAGATAAGATTTAAAGTAAACGTGAGTACAAATAGCACATCATCAAAAGACAGTTCATCACAAATATGAATCCTTCCAGTATTTGCCACAGTTCTATTTTCTCCATCAGGCATGGTTATAGTTTCAGTCTCAGTTAATCTATCAAGTTCATCAAACAATAAATCATTTCCTGTCTCATGTTCTGTGGCTCCAAAATCCAGAATCTAAATCGAGTTGGATTTATCAGAAAAAACTCCATTGGTAGCATGTAGTTGATAAAGTTTAGGGTTAGGAAAGTTACGAGATAAACTTCCTAAGTTCTTTGATGAATTGTTTCTTGGATTTGAGCTTCTTTGGTCCAGGTACCTTGTAAATTGGTCGAGTTGTTCAGCAGAGAGGCCTTGGACTGGTGAACAATGATCTCGAGCTTCTCCTTTGTTCCTTTCATCTTGCTCATAAATCTCCCTCGCAACATGTTACGTTCATTGTTGAGAATCGGGTTGGCTTCTACCGTTGAGAAATCCAACTAACCACCAGCATTCTCCTTGCAACTGCCCTAATTTAGCACAGTGTCTACATTTCAACTGATTGTTCCTTGCGGTATTGACAGTCAGTGATGTTTTCTTGCCGGTGTTTCTTACGTTCGACCTCTTGGTTCCCGTGAAGAATTTGTTGACGGGAGCAACAGTATCCTCATTTTCTTTGATGCGAGAATCTGAAAGTTGTCGCTGTTTATGGTCTTATGAAACCAGGGAGTATGAAAGCTCGACATCCGGGAGGGGTTTCATGAGCAAAATTGTGCTCTTCACATGTCAAAAGTCATCGTTGAGCCCATCAAAGAACTTCATAAGTTGATCTTGTTTGTTATTGTCTAGGATTGCTTTTGCGGCTCCACACGTACAACCACATACAGAGTTAGAGTTTTTTCTGGCAGACTCAAGTCGATCCCACAATTTCTTGAGTTTAGCGAAGTATGCACTCACAGTATCTTCATGTTATTGCAATCGGCTAATTTCT
Organism: Limonium bicolor; assembly: GCA_023374045.1. Classification (NCBI taxonomy): domain Eukaryota; kingdom Viridiplantae; phylum Streptophyta; class Magnoliopsida; order Caryophyllales; family Plumbaginaceae; genus Limonium; species Limonium bicolor. Next base: position 64,856,565 of record CM041777.1, on the reverse strand, counting down.
CTTTGGATAACGTAGATTTCGGGTCCATTCTCCAAGTTGTATCTCTTGCAAAGACTGACCCACATTCGATGCGCAGTTGTGGAATATACGATGCTCTCTCTAGTTTCTTTGTCGAGTGAATTGAGTATCCAGTTCATTACCTTATGATTGCATCGTTCCCACATTAGGTAGCGATTGGATGAAATTTGGGGTTCTTCGACTTGTCCATTAACCAACTCATACTTATTTTTCGCCTTCAGAGTGATGATGGCGGCCCTCTTCCAAGAATCGAAGTTCTGGCCTTCCTTGTATTTCGCTCAAAGAGTAAGTGACAAATTATCAGACAGATAATGGTACAGGGGATTAAGTAATAAAGCTTCAGCTCGGCTAGGTTTTCTTGCAACTTCAATTCATCGAGTACATCTTCGGTTTTCTCATCTTGCGAAAGAGTTTCGCCCGTATCCTCGTTCGCCATAGATGCAGAATTGATTATTTCTGGTGATGAGGCTCTGATACCATGTCAGGCTTCATAAGCATCACACAAGAAGAAGAAGAACTGATTATTGAATTATCGAGAGGAAGGTTACAGAGTGAGAGCCGTGTTTTGTAATTACAACAAGAGAATTACTTAATCACCTAACCAAGTAGACCGACATGGAACTGGGATATATTAGAGGGAAAGAAGGAGAATATAGCTAACTAGTTACATGTAATACTATTTGTTATACACAGTATACACAATCTGTCCCAATATCCAATGCTCCTTTTTCGTTCTCTGGTTGTGATTGAGCTCTTTTTTTTTATCAGTTGTTGGGTTTTTAAGGAGGCTTAATCTCAAATCATACCAAGTAGTCATATTCGTGACATCTTATGTACTCTTCTCATGCTCTTTGAGCCTGGGGCTAACATGCACCCAATCTTCAAAACCTCCAATTGCTAACTGACCTTTTTCAAGCCCTTTTCTAAATATTTTACAACAAAAACTTAACACTTATCTATCTCTTTTGAGTACACTAGCCATTCTTTATCACATTTTCTCTCTTTGGAAAAACTTTAGTATAAAATCACTGCTGGAAAAAAAAGAATAAACAATGCCCCTTTAACAACGGTTATATTGTAAATCGTTTTTTAATCATAGGCCGGACATCTTAAACAACGCTTTGCTTACAAAGCGTTGTTTTTGTTGTCGCGCACAAAGTCAAAAACAACGCTTTGTAAATAATCGTTCTTTAAGAGACATGTATAAAAAACGCTTCAGGAAGGAAGCGTTTTTTATGTGTTTGGGCGCGATAACATAAAAACGCTTCACTTAAGTGAAGCATTTTTATGTTACCTAAATTAATAAACACTTTTCACCCTCCCCAGTCTTCTCATCAATCAAATCGCGACTGTTCCCCTATCACTTTCTGTAAACCTCATCCTCTGTAAACACGCTAAGCTCTCTTCTCAATCGAAAGCCATCCCAAAAATTCATTTCCGCCGCGGCGCCTCTTCTCTTCCTTTCTTTCGATATCTGCGCTCGCCATCTTCATCAATATTCTAGCTTCTAATCTCTACAACCCGGCCAAACTCATGATGAAGGCAGGCCACATGCATGCGTCGATCGGCGCCTCGAGCTCTCTCGCTATCAATAATATTGAGCTGCAAACAGTATACATATATGCCTATCCTTATTCATATATATACTCTTTCGACCGGTAATTAATTTTAATTTTGCAAAATCGCACGAACAAGAAGATACATGCCCTGTCGCACGCACGGCGCCTTTGGATTACAACCCCAACTAGCGAAAAGAACAACATACATGCGCACTAGATGTTTCGGCTCTATTCTTGTGCTGGTGAGGTAATTTTGCAAATCAAACTTGTTAATCAGGAAAATACATGCTCTTTTTGTTTGGGATTAAAAGGCGTGAAATATATTGTGTGTACTGTCTGGGAATAATTTTGCATGCAAACCAAACTGTGGCGCGCGCGCATTAATTTGTTGTTAACCTATGTGTGCTTGCAAACCAAACTTGTTAATCAGGAACATATATACTCTGTTTGTTTGGGATTAAAGGTGTGAAATAAAGTGTACGTGTGTTTGGGAATAATTTTGCATGCAAACCAAAAGTCGCGCGCATATTGTTGTATTATGTGCTGATTTTTTTACTTGCTGGTTGTACAATTAATGGACTTGGGAATTAATGTGTTTATTAGGCGTCAAACATAATGCGTTTCGGCATGCATACAAATATAGCCACATAGTTATATATGGCGAAATTAATTTGGTTAGATGATTAGAGGGTGTATTAATTAAAGTTATATTATATTATAGTATAACCTAGGGTACAAATATTAGATGGCCATGGGATGTAGTTACAAAGACATAGCATTACAGTAGCTTGCCTAACGTCCCCTTCCCCATATTGCTTTTACCTTAATATCCACCCAGAAGTTTATCTACGGTTCTACCAATACCAACATCAAACTTTTAAGTTCCTTCTCATTCTTCTCAGATTTGTTATCCGGTCAAGCTAGGCATTCCAATTAACCCTCTAATGTTTTGGAAATCTATATGACCACCATTGGCCATATTAGAGACCTGTAGCTACTTACAGCTTCTTAATCTCTTGTAGTTATTATTTTAGTATCCCTTTATATTTTTTGGCTAGCGCCTATGCACCTTCGATCGTCATCAACCTATAATAAAAAAAATTGAACTCGGACGCACGACCTTTCTTCTCTCCTTTTCCTTTAGTCACCTCTGACTAGTATATATGATGTGGAAGCTTCAGTAGATCGAACACTCAGAACTGGACAGCACTGAAACATCACAGAGAAAATCGGATAAAAAGTTAGACAAATTTGGCCGATGGAGACAGTTGCTGCCTCTATTGAAGATGAAAGTACCAATGATCATGATGATTCTTCTACTGATACAAAAGAGACAGAAGAAGAAAAACATGGCACAAAAGAGATCGAGGCAGATACAGATGAAAGGATGAATGAGAACTCAGAAATAGAGAGGTTGAAGAAATTGGCTAAAAAGTTAAGTGAGACTGCCACGAAGTAGAGTTCAGTGGCGATTAACGAATTACTGGCCCACTTAATGACCCTGAATGAAGAAAACAGTTTTCTAGAATAGTTATTTGAGGAGAAGAGGAGGAAACTTAGTCGATTATATGGTGGCATGGGGGACTATATGAAGATAAAGTGGTACCAAATCACCCGGTTGATGAGTTTCATGTCTTATGGATGGAGATGGAGAAGGAGAAGCTAGGCACTTCTCCATCTCTAGTTTCGATTGGATTCACATCTTCTTTCAGTTTTGAACATCAATAGGTCTGAGAAATCTTTAAACTCTAGGACATGAGTGTCTGTAGATTGCATGCAGCCATTTGGAATACTAGCCACACACTGTTGATGTGGGGTGCATCATATCTTTTTTAAAAAACTAGATAAAGGTCCCTTGGCAATTAAAAAGATTGAGAGATTCCCCTAAAGTATGATTCCCCTGAAGTTTGCATGTTAAGCGAATTTAACAAATGATAGCAATAAGTGACAGCTTTTATGCACAATAAATGACAGCTTTTATGTTATACTTTAACCTTAGTAGAAATTTCTAGTAAGGTTAAAGTATAACATAAAAGCTGTCATTTATTGTGCATAAAAGCTGTCACTTATTGCTATCATTTGTTAAAGTCGCTTAACATGCAAACTCAGGGGGTACATACATAGGGGGAATCTCTCAATCTTTTTAATTGCCAAGAGATCTTCATCTAGTTTTTTTAAAATGGTATGATGCACCCCACATCAACAGTGTGTGGCTAGTATTCCAATTGACTGCATGCAATCTACAGACATTCATGTCCAAGTGTTTGAAGATTCTCAGACCTATTGATGTTCAAAAATGAAAGAAGATGTGAATCCAATCGAAACTGAAGATGGAGAAGTGCCTAGCTTCTCCATCTCCATCTCCATCCATAAATCATGAAACTCATCAACCGGGCGATCTGGAACCACTTTATCTTCATATAGTCCCCCATGCCACCATATAATCGACTAAGTTTCCTCTTCTCCTCCTCATACAACTATTCTAGAAAACCGTTTGCTTCATTCAAGGCCATGAAGTGGGCCAGTAATTTGTTAATCTCCACTGGACTCTACTTCGTGGCAGCCTCACTTAACTTTTTAGCCAATTTCTTCAACCTCTCTATTTCTGAGTTCTCATTCATCCTTTCAACTGTATCTGCCTCTGTCTCTTTTGTATCATGCTTTTCTTCTCCTGTCTCTTTTTTATCAGTAGAAGAATCATCATGATAGTCGGTACTTCCATCTTTAGCAGAGGTAACAACTGTCTTAGCGAATTGGAAATTTCTTCTCAGATACATATTATAAGTACTTTTGTGTTTGAATTAGTGATTTTAACTATTTACGCATGTTTGGATAAGTTTAAATGGTGTACTTAATTGCTTTTATAATTCTCGGGTGCAGCTTGTTGATTTCTTCTCAATACTTATTCACAAGCCGATCTCAAGTTTGTCAAGGAGAGCGCACACACATGCGTTGAAAGCACTAAACTTCAAAGTCATGAGTCATCTATCTTTTCTTTTGTTCAAATGGTTGTATTGTACATGTTATGATCGAACTTGAACCATTTTTAGTAGTTTGGTTAACTAGCTAGTTACAAATGTTGTAGTTGATTGATACTACACTTAAGCCTATGTGTGCTGGTATAATATTAATACAAACAAAGTACTGCTATTGATCTATTAATTAAAATTCACCAGTTTGGTTGATCTGGTATTTATAATGCAAACAGGTTGTGAATGATTTTGTGATTTAATTTTGTGTTATGAGCAGGGTAATAAATTGTATAAAAAATAAAAATATATAAAAAAGGACCATATAAGTAATGCTTATATGTATAAGCGTTTCTTATACTCTCGCGCCAAATGTCATAAAGGACGCTTATCAATATAATCATTTTTTATAAAGCTTCATAAAGAACACTTATATTAAACAAGCATTTTTTATAGTCAAACATAAAGAACGCTTCAAGATGAAAGCGTTCTTTATGCCTCGTAGATTCCCGCCACCTTACACACCTTAAAAAATGATTTAGCAATAAGTGTTCTTTTAAATTAATGTATAAAAAAAGCTTATAGCGCGTTCTTTAAGAGGTTCGACAATTTGCGTCGCTGGCATAAAAAACGTTTATAAAACGTTCCAAAAGACAAATAAAAATGTTGTTTATTCTTTTTTTTTTCTTGTAGTGAATGTTGAAGAAACTCGCTTAGATGATTTATCTTTAGGCCTTTCTTAAATGACACATCTCTTTTAGGACCCTTAGCCACTAAATTTTTAATCATCTCAGATTCAAGTGAATCCCAATTCCTTGGATCAAATATATTTAGTATGGGAAAGCTTTCTGAAGACTCAAGTTGCTCAATGTCATCAGTTCTTTTCAAAATTAGCAACATTATAGGTCTGATCATCAACTAAATTCATCACAACAATATCATTCTTGTCATCACCTTTCACAATGGGCTCAACATCATCAACATCCGAAATAACTTCATCATTCGAAGGACACTACCATTAACACTAGGATCATTTTAGTTCATACTTGCGATTTTGTTATCATCGGTGTTTTGTTTATTAGTAAAAACAATAAAGTTATCAAGTGCGCCTGGTTAGAGTATAATTTGAGGTGTGGGTTTATAAGATCTCTTACGGATGTTATATAAGTTGTAGTTATGAGAATATAATTAGAGTAAGTAAGATGACACAAAGGTTTATGTGGTTCGATCTTGAATGATCTAGCCCATGGGGGTTGGCAGAGGTTTTTTGTATGATTGAGAGAACACAAATGAGGAGAGTGGGAGAGAGTATTAATGTGTGCGTGTGAAAAAAAAGTGAGACATTGATTGCTATTTATAGGAAAAAAGATAGATGAGCCGGCTTGTTACTTAGCACTAGTATAAAAAAAATACTTATTTCACCGGTTGTTGGAGGCCTATTCACCGGTTTATAACCGATAAAATAAAAGCCGATGAAATAGATGTTCGCCGATTGTAGAAACAACCACATATGCAAGATTTACTTCATTGGTCGTTAAACACAAGCGCCAAAATAGATGTGTTCGGAAAAAAAGTTCTCCTATTTCGGCAATTTTTATGCAGAGTCACGGAAATATCCCTAAGAATTGCAAAAATAATCAAGGGTTACTAAACCTACAACTAAGAGGAAATGAGGAAACTAATTATGTATAATTGTGACATGAACTAACGACCTGAACTAACATGTTGAAGTATGGGAGAGTAATTAATGCCACTTGGGCACTCAAAACAAATATATGGAATTGGTCCCTCACTTTTGTGTTTATTAAGGTGGAAGCCCATCAACTCCCCCTTTGTTTCTTTCTCCCACGTGAAAGCATGCAAAATGTCTTAATTCATTATTCTTTTACCAAATCTCCTTACTCTGTGGGACAATCGCCTAGGAGACAATGTTCCTTATTTTGTGGGTTGATGAAACTAACTGATGCTCCTGATGCGTCCCGATCGATCGTGGACATATCGTTGTCCTAAGTGAACTACTTGATAGTTGAGGAAAAGTGATATATAAACTCAAACCGGAAACTCCATTTTGATTGAGAATTTACACACAAAAATTCACTCAATCTCCCTCACCCTACCCACAAACTCTGGGACAGTTTGGGAATATATCCCAAAGTCCTCTACCCTCTCCTGATAGTCGGCCTACAGTTCCCTAACCGTTCCTCGAATGATCAGTCTATCAAATACACAACGTATTGAAACTTCACTCCAGTCCTACCCAACTCACCAACTCTTTAGCTCTTACACACACTTTAGTCTGACTCACACTTGCTCAGATTATCTCTACCTTTTTCTCTCTATGTCAAGCTTACTTACATAGGACATAAATGCACGTATTTATACATGTTAGTTAAGATATAACTAACAACCTATGATCACCTAGACTCTAGGAGTCGATTACTGGTTTACCTTTTAGCATAAAAGCCAACTCAATTGTATATTGATCTTCAACTTGATCTAGAGTCGTTAGAACACGTGTCGCCTTGTGATTGAACACATCGACTACAGTTTTCTCGATTGGTCGAACACCACTTATGTACTCAACTTTTTGATCTTGTCTAGCTCATTAACGCTCATAAATGCTCTCTTTAGACTTCATTATGGCTACATAATAATGTGTATTAATAGCACTTGACTTATCTCATTATCTTGCACATTAATGAGTTATGCTTTTGTCGTGAGCTGGTTGCTATGTGGATGTGAAGGTCTGCATAGGTTTGTTGATATCCTTGTGGTGTTTTGTCCTTGTCTTACTTCTGATGCATGAGCGATGTGGTCGTGTGATGCTTGACTTCTTGTGTGTACTGAATCATTTATCATGAGCTCTCCTAGACAGGTGCCTGACTGGTTGGGCATATGTCACGAACTGAGTGCCCTTCCAACCTTGCGTTCTAAGCGACTCCTTTACATGTTTATCTGAATCTCAAATCTTAACAAACGTATTTAATATACAACACAAGGTTTGCTATCATCAAAACTAAATGATCTTCACTTAACAATTTCCCCCTTTTTGATGATGGAAACCGATACAAAATCATATGTACTTGGCAACTTGAAAACTAGAGAGATTCCCCCTAAAAAGGATTTCCCCTGAGTTTGTTAAAGGTTAGAAAATTAATTTGAACAACAAAAGATAACAGCTTTATACCATGATCATAGTAGAGAGTTTTTACTAAGATAGTTACATAACACAAGGAAAATAGTCACTAAGTTCACAAGTACATATCTTTCTTTCCCCCTTTGCCATACAACAAAAATAGGGAGCAACAACACAGCTTAATTTATTGAAGATCATAACATTCCATAGATTACTAACTACAAGTGTGATCGAGACAAGCTAGACAGAGTGGGGGTCTTGGGTATCCCATTCAGTGACATCTAAGCCATAGGTTTCATCCTCCGAAAAGGCTTTGAACGGTGGAGATTCAGCTATGGTGAAGGTGTCTGACTCATCAAAATCTACGGTGAACTCCATATAGTGAGGAGTTCGAGACTGAGATGGAGTACCACTGGAGGTTCTAGACAAAGCTGTGAGAGAATCAAAGTCTAGGTGGATATAGCTTTGTGCGACATATTTCTTGGGGTGTCGTGTGAACATGAGCTTGCGAATAGTTGAATGGACTGTATGCTCATTTGAGATGTACGAACTTTGTAGAGTTTGTGCCATTTTTGTGAGATGTGTAGCAATGTTCCTGAGTGGTAAGTGAAGTGAGTAAGGATTTATAAACACTTAGGGATATGCTCAATGACTGATCGGTGATGGGTAATAAATGAGGTGTCGTGTCTTGTGGGCTATGTTTGTAGGCTTTTTAGGTGTCAAGTTAGGAGTTAGGAGTTTGGATTAGTGGTATGGGAGGGACTGAATATCTCTGCTCATTTGCAATTTTTAATCAAGGAAGAAGCAGCCAGTGTAATAAATTATTTCGTAAACAAAATTATCATTTAAGGAGACAAAATAATAGTTGCATTTCTATTAATATCAAAAGATTAACTTTGAAACAGATGTTAATGGCAGTAAAAATTAACGGAAGAAAGAAAATTATAACTTACAACTAATTTTCTCACGAACTTCACTCGTGTCTCTAATAGACAAAGAACGCTCAAGCTAAAGGTGGGAATCTATGAAATCTATAGCTTCTTGAACCATGTGATGAACACTTGGTTCTTGGGAGATATTCTGCACAATAGTAAGAGTAACTCTTACACGCTAAAGAGCGTCCCGAGTTGAAGTATCCAAACTGGTCCCCGACCTGTCGTGGATGGGTGAGAGTCTGCGCTTCCTCTTAAGGGCGGATGTCCTGGCAGTTCTTCGAGGCTTTGATCGTGAGTCTTCGCTCTTGGTGGGCTTTGGAGGGACCATGAGCTTATCTCCTCTAGTCTTAATCTCCATCTTAGACAACATCTCTGAGTAGATACAGTCTTGAGAGGTGCCTGTGCACTCTTGGAAGCGGCTGATGTCCACTCCATTCTGTCGTAGTGCCGCGGTTACCACTCCCCCGTGTACCAGACCTTGGTTCACATAATGACTCTCCTCAATGGTGAGAAGAATCATTGCTGAGAGGTCTATCTTCTCCTTGGTCCTGAGAGTGTACAACAGTCTCACATCTCTCACATTGATGATGTGAGTATGTTGATTTCTCGGGGTAATGTTGTGGGTGACCAGGCTGAAAAGGACTCTGTCGGGGATGGTCATCTCCACGGCGTGGAAGTTCTTCATTTTAGCCCCTTTATTGAGCATGTTGACCATTTTCCCTCCATGATGTCCTAATTCATTCCAAGTTGTGTCCTTTGGAACGACCAGTTCCTCTAGGTCCAGGTTGAAAGTCTTGCAGATCCAAGACTTCGTGATGTTGATACCAACTCCTTGGACTATGGAGATGAGGTAGTCTTCATCATCATCGCTCTAGAGCGGCCCAAGATGTCGCATGTGCTCCTTGAGCAGCTCGGTGTAGATGACGACAGGCTCCTAAAAGAAATCCACCCATCCTTGGAACTCCAGCAGCTCCTGGATCTTTCCAAGACCCATCTTCTTCATCCAGTCCAAGTCCAACGTCTTTGGTAAGACGAGACAGGACTTGTCATTGACATTCTCAGTCTTGATCTTGACTGGCTCTAACTCCTTGAGCTTCTTCAGGCGCTTAAGAGTTTGAGGTGGCTGTGGCTTCGTAACCGCCTTTTTGGATTAGAAGAGCTCCTCGAGCTCTTGAGCATGCGGTGAAGGCGCCATTTGTTGTTTGCCTTTGGCCTTCTTTAATTGCTCGCGCTCCTCGAGCGTCGGTATGACTGGTGAAAGCGACTCTATGTCGCTATTTCCTTCACGACACGATTGGCGAGGTGTCGAAGACCGGTCTGTGATTGGTACCGTAGTCTGAGCGACGAGTTCGATTTCCTCCTCTGACTTTGGTGCTGTCATACCTTCTTCTTGGCCCCTCTCTTCCGTTGAAACTTCCTTTTGTGACTTCTCGTCATTATGAACTTCTTCTTCTTCCAGTTGGTGAACAACAACCTCAACGACTACTATGGGAGTGGCTTCCGCATCGTCGGTGAAGTGCAACTTGCGAGTTGCTCTTTCAGGAGTTGAGTGGGCTTTCTGGGGAGTTTCTTGCCTGGTTTAGCTACGTTTCGAGGTGCAAGTTGCGCGACTAGTTGTAGCAATAGGGTGGCTCTCAGTTTTTGGAAACTTGGGATTTTTGGCTTTTGACTGTTTTATTGTGATTTTCAGTGATGGAGTGGAGAAGACATGGCTGGTTTTTCTGTGGGGGTTGGAGTAGGTAGGATTGTGGGTTTGAGGATTTCAGAATGAATGAGGTGGTGAACTTTAGGTAAGTGAGAGCTTATATAGGTTACCTCTTCTTGCAGTAGTTCTCCATCATCCATGACCCTTCGAACAAGTTGGTCTTCCTCTTGTTTGGACAGACGAGGTGGGGGCGACACTCTGATGGGATCTATCGACTGTATGTCGGCCCCTTTTTCTGGAGAAACATCCCTAAGGATGGCTTTTGTCTTGGAACGAAGTGCAGACTTGGGTGCCAGTTTTTATCCAAGGATTCGCTGGAATTTACTAACTTTTCGATCGAGAGTTCTTGAGCGGTTGTGAGGTAAGGAATTTTTCGCACAAGGCTCACTGGAGTGTTGTAAGAGAGCAAAGAAGTTGCTTGAATGCTTAGAGATTTAGAGAAAGTGAGGACAAATAGCGTGATGAGAGTAAAACTCTCATCGCCCTTTTATAGATATCGAGTAACGGTCGGCGACAGTTCCTCGTCCACTCGCTGACATGTCCTAATGGTACTATTCATAACGGGCAGCGATCGTGACGGTGTGTCATCGATCCGTTGAAGTTTTCTCGTTTCTATCCATTGCACTCTCCCTATTCTAGCCTTACTTTTGTGGAATGCTGATATATCTGTTTCAAGTAGTCGCTTGACATAATTTCCATGCGTTAAACTGAACGTTGACTATTGAACGACATACTTGATGTGTTGCTCATATGTCGGTGACCGATCGTGGGAATCGAAATATGGCCTAATCGTGATTAATGAATATCATTCCAAGATCATGAACAATCTTGTTGAATTTTTCTCTACTTAGAGGTTTGGTAAAAATGTCTACTAGTTGGTTTTCGGTAGATATATACTTTAAACGAACTAATTCCTTTTCACAACAATCTCTATGAAAATGATGTCTAATGTCAATTTTCTTGGTACGAAAATGATGTACAAGATTTTTGGAAATAGATATGGCACTAGTATTATCACACATAATTGGAAAAGTACCTGTTTTGACACCATTGTCACCAATTTGTAGCTTGAGCCACAAAAGTTGAGCACAACAGCTTGCTGCAGCTATGTATTCAGATTCAGCAGTTGAGATTGCTACACTTTGTTGTTTCTTTGATCCCCATGAGATCAAATATGATCCAACAAAGAATGTTGTCCCTGACGTACTCTTTCGATCGGTGATAGATCCCTTATAGTCTGCATCTGAAAATCCTACAATATTACAGTTAGTGAATTTTGGATAAAAGAGACCAAGATTCAAGGACCCTTTTAGGTAACGTAGGATTCTTTTCATGGCTGTGAGATGACTCTCTCTTGGATCTGCTTGAAACCTGTCATATAAGCAAGCACTATACATAATATCAGGTCTACTAGCAGTTAGATAAAGTAGAGAACCAATCATCTCTCTATACAATCGCTGGTCGACCGGATGGTCACCAATCGTAGTACCCATTTTTGTGCCTACTGCCATAAGTGTGTCAAAAGGTTTACATGCCTCCATTCCAAATCTCCTCAGTAGATCCTTTACGTACTTTTGCTGGGATATGATGGTCCCTTCGTTATCCTGCTTGACTTGAAGTCCTAAGAAGAACTTCAATGCTCCTAGATCACTCATCTCAAATTCCTTTTTCATCAATGCCTCAAATTTCTTACAATACTTCTCATCAAAAGCTCCAAAGATTATACCATCAACATATACTTGCACAATTAAGAAGTCCTTTTTGTTGTTGTAAACAAACAAGGTTTTGTCTACCTTACCTCTTTTGAAGTGGTTTTCTAATAGATAGGAGGACAGTCGGGTGTACCATGATCTTGGAGCTTGTTTGAGCCCATGGAGAGCTTTGTCAAGCTTGAGCACCATGTCTTTTCCTTCATGTGTCTCAAAACCTAGTTTGTTCAACACACTCTTCTTCTTTGACGTTCTTGGGTTCGATGGGTGAAACTGTCATTGAGAAGGCTAAGAGATCACGAGTTTGTGCTCTGGTTTGAATTTCTTTGGAGATATCTGATATGATGTTCTCCAATGGGTGATCTTTATATAGAATACGAGATTGATGAATGGTTGATGGTGATAGAGGATCTTCGACATCATTATTTTCTTCATCGGCTTGTTGTTGACCTATCGCTAACTTGTCAGACAAGTTTTCTTTTGTTGGTGATTCATCCTTGAGATTGTCTGTGTGATCTTGTTCAGCTAGATCAAATCCAAGTTCTTCATCTCCTTCAGATTCTTTGATCTTAAGGACTTCAGCTTCATCAAAGATTACATGCACACTCTCTTCCACTTTCAATGTTCTCTTGTTGTAGATTTTGTATGCCCGACTTCTTTCTGAGTACCCGAGGAAGATGGCCACATCACTCCTAGCTTCAAATTTTCCTAAGGAATTATTTTCATTGTTGTGGACATAACACTTACAACCAAAGATCCTGAAGTGACTTATGTTTGGTTTCCCCCCTTGATTAACTCATATGGTGTTTTGTTGAGGATTGGTCGTATGAGCGTTCTATTTGTGATGTAGCCTGCAGTCGCCACAACTTTTGCCCAAAAGACTAGAGGAAGACTACTCCCCAACAACATGGCTCTAGCTACCTCCTATAATGTTCTGTTCTTGCGCTCAACTACCCTATTTTGTTGAGGTGTCCTTGGTGCTGAATATATGTGATTGATTCCATGTTGTTTACACATCTTCTGATGTAGACACTGAAAATTCTCACCCCATAAAGAAAATTCCGATATAATAAATAAAAATAAGAGGGGTCATTGCCTTTCCCTTTTTCAGAACGTATTAACGTGCGTGCCAAACGAAACCATCGTTTCATAATCTTCTTTCAAAGCATTTCAGAAAGACATAATTCTTCAAAAATGAATTTCCAACGACAATACATTTTTAAACCCTTCCCTTTTGCTTTATTTACTTATCTTATTTTTTTTATTTTATATATATTCTATTTTTATTGCTTATTTGTCTTCTTTCTATTTTCATCTACTTTATCCTATACAATGTCACTTTTAATTATCTTCTAGCATTCACTTTTTATTTTATCATCATCATTTCCGTTATTATTTCTATCATTTTATGTGTCTTTCACTATTTTTATTCATACTAGTATATTTCGTTTTGTCGCTTATATGATTAAACTTTCTCTCATCTCATTTTATTTTGTTACTTCTTTTTCCTATCTTATTTACTGCTATTCATACATATATAATTCAATTTCCATTTTTTAGGGCATTCAACTGTATTTTATTTCCATCATACTAGTACTATACTATTTCTTTATTTCATGAATTTGTTTTGTTTATTTTATTATGTTTTGTATTTTATTATTTACGTTCCATAATTTCATGACTTCTTGGGGAAAAAATCAATTCATTTCGTTAGATTAAACTCTTTCATTTTACTGTATATTTCTACATGAAAAGATCACGTCTTTATTGATTTCATTCGATTCGAATTAGAGTGCTAGTATTATTTCTATCATTTGTATGTTGAGTTTTGAGTAGCAGGGTTGGTTAGCATGTTCATAAGGGGACCAACATGTTCTAGGTTCAAATCGTGGCTAGAACATGCGGTGGTTTTTGTTTTCATTCAGCTAGATTTGAAGCTTTATTATCTATTTTCCACATTCTCATAGTGAATTTTGTCACAGCCTAATTGGCTAGGGGAATCTATGGGTTTGAATCCTGGCTCGTGCAAGAAATGATTTTGTTTTTTCTGTCCGATTTCAAAATGACCCAAGACCCGTTTGACCAAGCTTGACCCGACCCAAATTAAACCCTAACAGTCCTAAAAACCTTAATTTCTTTCTATAAAATAACAACAATAACAGAGCCTAAAGATCTACAGTACCGCCCCGACATTCTTCCTTCCTCTGTCGATATCTTCTTCATCCAGCTCCATCTTTGTTCTTCTTTGTCACAAAAAAAACTGAGAACCCTAACTCCTACACTGTAGCCGCTAGCAATCTCCCTCACAATCTTCTTCCACATTTGTCCTTCTCAGTCGACTTCCATCCCCAGGCTTGTCCTCCTCCTTCGATCAATCTCAAGAATCAAAAGAACACTCTCCATTTTTGCTCTTCATTCTCCGACAATCAATCGACACACATTTCCTTCTCTGGAGCTCACAAACCCAAGGAATCCTAGCTGACTAACTTTCATTCTCTTCTGGTGGCCATCTAGTTTTTCTTCCTCGGCCCAAAATCGGAAGTGCGCAGAAGTTAATTCCTCTCTTGCTCGGCACCGTCAATTTCGTTCCGACCATCTCTTACTTCCTGTTTTCTTCCCTGGACCGGCCGTAACAAACAGCGATACTTATAGTTTAAACCATCTGCTATCCTCGTCACCGCGAGCCAAGATGGACTCCCGGCCTTCTCCTAGTGTAGACACCAAAAATTCTCACCCCATAAAATAAATTCCAAAATAATATCTAAAAAAAGAGGGGTCGTCGCCTTTTTTTTTCAAAAAACGTATTGGCGTGTGTGCTAAAACGAAACCATCATTTTGTAATCTTTTTCAAAGCATTTCATAAAAACACGATTTTCCGAAAACGAATTTTCAAATGACAATTCGGTTTTAAACCCATCTCTTTGGTCTCATCGCCCATTTGCTTACATATCAGTTTCTTTTTTTTTGTTACTTCTTTATCCTATTTATTGCTACTTTAATTTTCTTCTAGGATTTACTTTCATTTTTAATTATTTTGTAGTATCATTTCTATCATTTTATGCGTGTTTCACTAGTATTTTTATCCATGATTGTTATATTCCATTTTATTACTAATTCCTCTATTTTTCCCACATTTCATTGTATTTTGTTAGTTGTTTTTCCATCTTATTCACCGCTACTTGTACATATCTATTTCAATTTCCATTTTTATGGCTTTCACTTGTATTTGCATTTCATCGTGTTAGTATTATTTCATCATTTCATGTGCTTATCATCATTTTATTTCATTTGTTGTAAAACTTTATTATATTTTTGTTTTTATTTCTTTACATTCCTTTATCTCATGACTCTCAAGAAGAAACAATTCATTTCATTTAAACTCTTTCGTTTCGCTGCATATTTCCTTTTAAAGCGACAGTGTTTTTAAGGAGTTCGATCAGTTCAAATTAAAGGTCTAGTATTATATCTTGCGTTTGCATATTGAGTTTATTGTAGTTTAACTGGTAAGTGCTTGTGGTGTAGATGGTGGAGGTCTAGTGTTCGATTCCTGAAGCAAGCAAAGGAAAATTTTATTTCTTTTGCCTTATGTTGACATATTTGACCCGTTTACCCAAGATTGATCCGACCCAGAAAACTAAAACTAAACCCTAATCCTATTCCTAGTTTTATAAAAAGCCCTAACATCTAAACCCAGGAGATACGGGCGACGCCGCCTCCAATCTCTTCAGATCCGACATCTTCATTTTCGTCTTTGCAAAAACCCAGCCGATGCCTTATTCTTCTTTGTCTCGGTTTTATTTTCCTCCTCTCTCAATCGGCTGCACCTCACTCTTCTCATTCTCCACTGTTCATCCTTCTTCTTCAACGAATCTCCAGGGGCCTCCATCTTGATTCCAATATCTCGGTTGTTCATCCATCTCCTTCTCCCGGAATTGCTTTTCTTCATTTCCGTCTACATCCTTCGACTGGAAATTTTCAGACGTTAATCTTCACCATCCTTAGTCTCTCTCTGAACAAATCCTTAACTCCCTCGCTCAAGGTCATTTTCCTCGTTCGATCAGCTTCAATGAAGATCACCGTCTTTCGGTTGTCTGGCGTTCGTTCACGATGTCCCCGAGCCTCGGTTCTCTTCTCCTTCGGTCCAAAACGAAGATGTTAACCTGCAAGCGTGGATTTCGAGTTACTGAAGCAAACACTTTAACAACCCGCTTCAATTCTGGAACCCTGTCCAAACGTTGCTCCTCATCTGGAACAAATCCATCGCCTGGAGTCCATGACTATCAGCTAAGTTTTCGTTTGCTTCAGTCTCATTTTTTCTTTAAAGCATCATTTTCTACCTTATTTCTATTCACTTTCGAATTTAGGCTTCCCCAAGCTCTATACAAATCTGAGTCATTTTTGAGTATCTGATTCATGTTTTGCTCACGTTTACCCCAGGTTTTCAGTTAATTTCCTTGTCCAGAATGGCCCCTCGGTCATGCGGTTCGGATGAGTTACCGGTTGCCACCATCCTTCATAATTTTCACTCAAAACATCGGAATCACGAGTAACTGAGCTTACAGTTACCGGGATTATCTAATATTGGTCCAGAACAACACTAGCCTCTCTTGGCTTCGGTTTCCTAAGTTTCAATTCGAGTTTATGTTAATTGATCCTCTCTTAGTTTTTCTGAAATTTCTATGTCGTGCATGTTTTTATTTGGACTCTGTATTGTGTTTCTTGACTGAGATACAATAGTCTTATAATCTGGAGGATAGTTCGTGTGGGCTACTCTGATTCGAGCTTGATGACTGTGTGCGAGAATATTGAGTTTGGCTTCGTTTTCTGGGTTAGAAAATCTTAGATGCAGTCTCGCATAATTATAACTGTGTTGATATATATACATTTTTTTTAGCTCTATTGTCGTATTGCTAACAATGCTGTTTAGTTTTAAATACTGTGTTCATTGTGTCATTATTTATTCTACTTCATACCAATATCAATTGGATTATGACGTGTGTTATTGCTTGGTAATGGACTTATCTGATGTAACTGAGTTTGTGTACCTCGAATCTGGGTATTTGGTCCAAAACCGTTAGCGTTGGGCCTCATAATCTCATTCGGTTCATTTGATTTTGCCTACTACCGTGCATGATGTAATTTATTCTGTTTTCGTATATACTGATTGGGCTCTGGGCCCCTTGTTTTAACTCATCAAGTTTTATCACATACTACTATTCTTTTGTGGGCTTTCGTATTTTTTAGGTCCATTAACCTTTTATTTTGATAGACTAGTTTGCATTTAAGCCCTAGTTATTATGTCCTTTAGGACCAAGCCTAAGGATAGTGGGTGAACCCTTGCCCATGGTGAGCCATGGTCCCACCTAGCAAAGTGTGATCCCTAAACCCAAACCACATCTTATTATAATAACATGTGTCAATAAAAGCACTTTCTTAAAATTTATCCCAATTTGATTATCATTTCTTCATCATTTTCCAAAGCCCATCAGATGCAAAAATCAAAAGCCTAAGTCCAATCTTGGCCCAAAACCAACGCGGCCCAACAAGCCCAAATCGGCCCAACAAGCCCAAATTGGCCCAACAAGCCCAAATCGGCCCAACAAACCCGCAATCGGTGCAACAGGACCAAATCCGAAGCCCAACAAGGCCCAAATCCAAAGCCCAACAAGGCCCAAATCTGAAGCCCAACAAGGCCCAAATCCGAAGCCCAACATGGCCCAAATCCGAAGCCCAACATGGCCCAAATCTGGAGCCCAACAAGGCCCAAATTCGGAGCCCAACAAGGCCCAAATTCGAAGCCCAACAAGGCCCAAATTCGAAGCCCAACAAGCCCACGGCCTAAACCAAAAAGCCCATGGCCCAAGTTTAAAATCCACGGCCCAAGCCCAAAAACCCACGGTCCAAGCCCAAAACCCACGGACCACAGTCTAAGCCCAAAACCCACGACCCAGAATCCAAAATAGACCCAAGTCCACTAATCCGCCCTTTGACCCAAACCAAATCCTCACCGAATCCCAAAAAAAAACTCACTCATGAAATGTTATCCAACTTCAACCCAATCTAAGTCCATGGAAAATAATCCAAGTCCATAGAAAATAATCCAAGTCCTAAGCCTTGACCCAAAACTTTGACCTTGACCAAAAAGTTTGACCCTCACCAAAAACATTGGCCTTGACCAAAAACATTGACCTTGACCAAAAACTTCGACTCAAATGTTGACTTTTACCAAAGCATTGATTAACCCCACTTCAACCCGAACCTTGACTCGGCCCATCTTCCAATACAATTCAAGCCCAAATCAAATCAAACCCAGCCCGTTTTCAAACCCGATTTCATTCAAATTCATTGTAAATCCCGTTCAAACTCCAAAAATCCAAAAAAATCTCTGTTCTCAAGTTTCAAACAATCTTTTCATTCAAATTTCATCGAATTTTCAGAGAAACCATTTTGTGGAATTTTAAAGGAAAAACTCTTCTCACATCACAGAAAACTCTTCTCAACTACAGAAAATTCTTCTCACATATATAGAAAGTTCTCCTAAAACATTTCTCAAAATCAGTGTTTCTTTACAGAGAATTACGAACAACCTCAAAAGTTTTCCAACTCCGTTTCAATTCAAACAAACTGTTTTCGGGGTGCGAGAAATGTCTAACCCCTTCAAAATATTTCCTCCATGGTTAGAACATCGCTTGTCTCCCTTCCCAAGATAAAAATCCGAGGCGGGGCACTGGGGTCATAACTTCCCTTGTCGCAGCCTGGATCTCTTTAGGCGGGGCATTAGGGTGACAAACCCCCCCTAACTGCAGCCTAGATTTTTACAAGGCGGGGTGCTAGGGAAGTAACGACCTTCCTAGTTGCAGCCGGGATTTTAGAATCGTCTAACTCCCTTCCGCTCGATTTTAATGTTTTTGGTTTTTAATGTTTTAAAACCTGGGAGTTAGAGACGTTATTAGGGTTCGACCGAGAACATCTCATTCATGGTGTTTCTCTCTGAATCTTATTTTTTCGACATAAATTCATTGCCCCATCTTTCAAGCCTCGGCACTTACCATTAATTAAGTGTCATGTTCGAGGGGGTACATAGGGTAATCCCTCAGGATTATCTGCCCTTTTACAACAAAAATGATTTTTAGTTTTAAAATTTTAAGAGAGACAATTCTGAACAAATCAATCCAATCCTTTCATTAGTGCTTTAGCCCATAAGCACTCCTCACTCCTTTCCTAAGCAAACTCGAAGTCACAAGTCTCACTAACATATCACCCTTTATTCTTAAATGCTCCCGAACAACCTTAGTCATCTTAAGCCTGAAACATCTTCAAAACCCGAACACCTGTAAACCAAATATCCTCTTTCACACTCCATCAACACTTTTGACTTCCTGAAACACCTCAAAAATTTGACCATGATAAAATCCAAACTTTACAAACACGAAAAACTCCTCAATTCCACCAAAGAATCCGAACACCTCTCCACTTCACAAAATGACCAAAATACCCCTCAGCTCTACAAAATGACCAAAATACCCCTCAGCTCCACGAAATGACCAAAATACCCCTAAGCACGAAATGACCAAAATACCCCTCAGCTCTATAGAATGACCAAAATACCCCTCAGCTCTACAAAATGACCAAAATACCCCTCAGCTCTATAATAACCAAAATGCCCTTTTGCTCCTCAAAACTTCCAGCATTTTTAACCTCGTGAAAGTTGAAACAACCTTAAACCTCTCAACATTCAAACCAATTTCACCGACCAATATTTCAAGACCAACCTATTTCTCCAAACTCTTGGAAATCATCTAATCCTCAACCCACACTCAATCCTATCCTTTGGCTTTTAAATGAATCTCTTTAAAAAGGTTTTGAAAGAGGGTAATCCCGACAATTGGAGACCGAGATTTCCTCGGGCACCAATCCGAAGTCGTGGTCATTGCCACTTCTGAGGGGTGTAACCTAGTACCAACTCACAATAGAATCTTTGCTAATGACCAGATAAGTCCTATCCATAGGGAACAACCTCAGAGTCAACTAACGGTTCTTAGAACCCCTCCTTCTCCTCCTTTCCTAGTTCTTTAGGTCAAACTAGATGACGACTCTAGTCAATTTTCACCCTTAGGGCATAAGTCCGCGTGGAGCCCATTGAGAGCGGGTGTAGTGCTCACTAGCATTACTCATAAGCTTTCTAGGAAAGACGGACGATAGAGTAGGTTTGAGGAATGCCAAGAATAATTGGTTTTCACCCTCCATAGAATGGCATTTTCTAGGATCTAGGCTTTTTAGTCAGACCACCATTTAGATAGACCCCCCTCGTACCGAAAAATCACCCTCCACACCTAGTTCTTGGAAACACTCACGTTCGAAAGTCCTCTCCCAGTCGACGGAATTCGAGTTCTACGCGACCTAGAATTGGGGAGCTTTTGCCAGTTTGATATTTTCTTTCAAACTAATTGGTCTACTATACTAATGCTTTCTTTCATTTGCTGATTATCATGAGGAAATGTTGGCGATGCATTCTCCCTGTGGTGAGCTCTCCTGGTCGGTACTGCCTTGGTCCCCTTTGTGTATTTGATTTATTGATTTATCGCCAGTAAATCTTATTCGGTTTGTTCTTCGTACCATTGTTATTTGTTATGCTTGGTCGGGTATCAAACATGTGTTGGAGTTCATTTATCTCATGACTTATGATGGTTATGATGTATTGGAGACTTTCTATTGTTTGAATCAGGATTGGAAGTTTAATTCTGGTTGCTTACTGTCGCTCTCCCTCAAGAGCTAGATTTCTTTCTGCTGACATGGAATTATTCCTTCATTCCGCGTATTCAGAAACTGATGTGTTTTGGGGCCTCACTCATCTTCAACCTCTTGAGGACGTCGGCCCGTTCGTTTCCTTTGATTATCTTCCTATTGATTTATTATGGCTTTTATCATGCTATTTCATTTTGCTCCATTAGCGCACTGATGTCGATTTGGGAATTATGTCGCTTCTGGTGATACATTTGCTCAATTTACTCACTGATGTTTGTTTAGAGTCTAATTTGATCCAAGCGTCTGCATTACTGAGGGTTATCCGACCCAATTTGCTCCCTGCTTTTATATTGGTTTGAAAAAGCTTTGTTTATGGTGCTTGGCCTTTTGCGCATTCTGTGAGATGGAAATATTGTTTTCTCTGGTGTTGTCACTTGGACCCTTGCGTATATCTTTTGGCATAAAATCTGTCGCTTGTGGCCTTACAATCATGGCCTGTTCATATTGCTTGCCTAATTCGGTCTGTTTATTACCTTTGGGTTCATGTGTTGATCGAGGTACATATACCATTGATTGGACATGGCTGGTTTGGTCGACTTGATCAGCGCTTGCTAGACTTGTAGTTTGTTCGGGTCATGCAAATGGACTATACCCTTGCGCTTTGGGCCCACCTTCTATGGGTTTGGAAATTCTATATTTTCCCCTTTACTATGATTAAGTTGTCTTTAATATTTAATTGTCCCTTGCGCATTGATATGGTTTGGAAATTGATTTAAGACTAGCATAACTTGTCTCTTTGCGCTTAGATATGAACATGAGTAGAGTTATAGTTGCCCTATGCTATAATGGTTAAGATAAACCACTCATTTGGCTGGATGACCCTTATTAACTCTTCGGCTGCGTTCGGTATGGTTGTTTTGTGGTTGTTTTGGTCTGGCTGTTTTGTGGTAGTTTTATATGTGGCAGTATATTATTGGAGTAAAATGTAGGACCCGCATGGGACCCACGTGGGGACCACAGTCAAAAATGCCAACTTTATGCGTTGTGCGAACGCACCCTTCATCTTAGAAGGAAATGATATAAACCTTTCTAGGTATGATCCTACATGACTCACAACCCCTATCTTTGATACTACACTTTGGTGAGTCATAATGTAAGAGGACGAACTAATTTGAGAAGCAACCCCAATGCTTGATTTATTTTACAATTCATAGCATTCGTTGGCAGCTTGAAACTCTTTTTATGTTCTAGGTTGGGGTGTGGGAGATGATTAAATTGCCCCTTTCCTCCGGTTGAGTGGGGCCGTATGATCTCATTGCACACACCCCAACCCTCTTACATTTCTTTACTAACTAATATCGTGTTTCTTTGTCTTTGTTCCATGACATGTACATAATGCTCGTGGAACGGGCAATTGCTCTAAGACTAAGGAACGGGACTTCGGGCTTGGACTACCGGGGCCTCCACTTCAAACACGTGTAACGGTTAGTGCAGTTCTTGCTGATCCTATCAGCTCAAGTGAGGCGGCGTCGATACGACCCCCCATAGCAGCTTTATGCTTAAAATTTTCATTTGTATTTGTATCAATTTGTAATTCGTTTATTGTTTTTACTTTTGGTTGTAGTCTTATTATTTATTCATTCTTGTGACTTTATCCCATGACCTTTACATTATTCTTTTGCTTGCAACCTTTGGATAGACTATTGAAAGATAATAAATAGCATAAGACTAATAATTGGTTAGCAACCCTTACAGTAGGACTCATCTTGTTAGTTTTTGAGAGTTTTAGATTTGAACAATTCTGATTTGCTACCTAGATAGCTTTCAAAATTTCATCTCATGCATATCACTTGAATAGCTTCTGAAATTCCTTTTATGTATATGACTTATTCAGATAGCTCTCCAAACATGTATGTGATTTACTTAAATGGCTTTGATATCCATGTCTACATGTATATTATTTATCTAGCTTTTGAAATTCATGCCTACTTGTATATTATTTACGTAGCTTTTGAAACTCGTGCCTACATTTTGTTGGTGACTTTGTTTATCTTGTCAATTAACTTTACAAATGAATAGGCTAGTCCTGTTTGGGCCTATGTAACTCTTGGCCCAAATCTAGTTTTGCTTCAGGCTCAGTCCATAACCAGCCAAACGGGCTGGAGCAGATAGCCTTAGAAAGCCCATTAGATTGCCCCTTTCAGTGGACCCTTGAGGCCCACTCTAGAAAAGCTTTAGGTCAAGGTGTCCTCCATAAATGACGGGTCCTGGGCACGTCTATGTGAGGAATACCTATAATCTCTAAAATTTTCCAAACCATCCATAATCTTAGAATAAAATGCACAATCAACATTCCAATTCAAAATCAAGTGTAAAAGTCAAAAAATTAAATACTGTTCCAAAAACCAAGTGGGCTTCACATAAGTTACAATCCAAAATCTGGCCTACCCCAAAATCCAGCCCATGAGCCAAATTCTGACTTGGCCCAAATTGAAGCCCAAGATCTGGCCCAATATCCAAATCAACCCAATTTCCAGTCCAATTTCACATCCAAATCAGCCCTATTTTAATTCCAAATTCACTCAAATTCAATTCAAATCAATTCAAATTCAATTCCAGATTCATTCAATTCAAAATCAATTCAATTTCCATCTAATCCTAAAATCAATTCAATCTCAACCCAATTCAAGATTAAATTCGATTCCAAATCAATACAATTTTCAATTCCAAATTCAAATTCAATTTAGCTCCCAACTCAATCCAAATTCAATTCCAATTTCAGTTCCCATTTAATACTAATTCAACTCCAATTCAAATTCATCTCAATTTATCTCAATTCAAATTCAATTGAAAATCCATCTCAATTCAAATTCAATTCAAAATCCATCTCAATTCAAATTCAATTCAAATTCCATCTCAATTCAAATTCAATTCAATTTCAAACCCATTCAAATTCAATTCAATTCCAAACCCATTGAAACTCAATCCAATTCCAAATCAATTCCAGTTCATATTCATTTTCAAATTCAATTCCAATCTGATTTCAATTCCAGTTACAATCCAACTCCGATTCAACTCTAATTCAATCTCAATCTAAGTTCAATCTAATTCAAATCAAAATTCATTCAATCCAAATTCAACATTCATTTCAATTCAATTTCATTTCAATTTCCCATACACTCTAAATGTTTCACAGACCCTAGCGTCTCATAGATTTTGTCATTCCAATAATTTGAATGTCTTACAGACCCGAGCGTCTCACAGACTAGTATCCTAAACCCAAAACTTCTCGAAACTCCGAACCCTTCTAAATCTTAAACACCTCAAATATCTTCAAACCCCATAAACATAAAAAGTTCCAAAACCTAAAAAAAGTGTATTGCGTAAGGTCTGATCTCAACAGGGAGTTGAGTACATAGGCAACCCACACAGGGTGCGACCCCACATCAATCAAAATACCCTTTTCCATTCAGCCATCTCATCTCCAAACAACCCCGTGCACTTCCAACCCTCGATTACCTCAAGAAACTCAACCATCCTAAAGGCTGTGAACTACGTAAGGTCTGATCTCAACAGGGAGTTGAGTACGTAGGCAGCCCATCTAGGGTCGACCCTGTTCCAATTAAAAAACCCGTTTCCCACTGTGAAGCGGTACTCATACCTCTCAAAGCATTCAAATCTCTCCTGACTCACTTTAAACCCTCAAACCTTTAGACTTCAGGTCTTCTTCACCCACTTAATCCATGAACCTACCCTCGATTTTCCTATCTACATTCAATCAACTCTCAACCCATTAATCCTTTCATTTAGCACTAGCTTGGCATAAAAGCTTGCCTCCTCCACTCTCTATCTCTCTTCCACTCATATCCTATTCTATCTTTGTGGTCACACTAGTGCAGAAAATGTTTTTTTACCACGGTTATTTTGCATATATACCACGGTTAGAAACCGTGGTTTTTACTCGCGTGGTATATCAGGAAAGTACCATAAACCACGGTTTAAAACCGTCGTTTAAAAGGCGATTATAAACCACGGTTCTGAAAACACCGTCGTTTAAAGCGTATTTTGTCGCTGGATCAGATGACTTTATACCACGGTTCGTAGGGAAACCGTGGTATATAACCTGTTTTATACGATGGTTATTGCAATAACCGTGGTATAATGTGTCTTTATATGACGGTTTTTCGGTAAACCGTGGTTTATACTCCTCATCCAGTGAGTTTTAAACCACGGTTTTGGGTGAACCGTGGTATTTATTATTTTTTTTTTTAGTTTTTTTTGTTTTTTTAGCCTCTACCACATATATTTTCCAACACACCCAATTTACCATCGTATATACAACCTGTACAGGGCATCCAACTGGTATTGCCCTTTGATAACGAACCACACTATATGACCATATATAAACCAAGTTGCCAGTTTGAATATAGCAACATTGAAAATGAATTGCAAACAAAACTTTCAAACATAAGAGACGTTGAACTTTACAAAGTTTGAGAGTCTACGTTGCTTCAGCAAAAACAAAAGTCTAAGTCTAACTACACTAGGATATATAAGATCTAAGAAACGCTCAAGTAATTTTTACACCAAAACTGAGATAAATGATCTCTTACAAAGTCCAGATCCCCTTTGGAGTACGTCCTCCCTGCTTTGAGAAGAACGAAACGATCTGTCCATAAAAAGAAACTGATCATCGTTAGTACACAATTTTATTTAAAATGCAATAACTTTAACTAAAACTTTGGTTGGTATGGTTACCTTGTCATCATCATTAAGTGTGTCAATATTTTGTACAATCTCGAACATGTACCTCATCACATAATAGCCACAGCTTCGTGAATCACGCTGTTGAGGACACTGTCATCACACCATCCATGGATTACCAACTTTAGACATATCAAAACATTAAACATTTAACTTTAATACAAAAATGTATAAATCAAATGATTACTTACACGTATGTAGTGGAAGTCCAAGATGGAGAATGGTTTGTTTGCATCACTTAAACCAAGCTTATGGCCCCTGCATAAATACAGCATTTTAAAATGAAGTCATTTATTGTCAATAATGTAGGACAAACTTAAAATAAATACAGAATGCATTAAAATTTTGAATACTCACTCCTTCAAATATTTCTCTATAGCGATCTCTCGAAGGTCATCAGGGCCGCCCAATGGGTCTAGTATCAACAAGCATGATTTGTCGATACACAACACCATCAACATCCAATGATTGCTGCCACAGATAAAACAAAGAATGTTTTGTCGAACAATATTTTTAATTATCACAATTAGGAAGCAAAAAATTCCAGTTATTGTGTACTTACATCTGATGATATGGGATCAGCAAATATTTGCTTCTTCTTTGAATCGCAGAAAAAGTCCCTCCCTCACGTGCTGTGCACATCCTTGCGCATCCAATGCGGCCTGACTTGCTGACATCCATTGCGGGCACAAGAAAGAGATGGCAATAATCTCTTGTTCGTTATCAGTCTAGTAGTCAAGCACCTAAACAACATTTTTTCATAAGATATGTTAAATAGATTTAAAAAATGAAAGATAATTTAATAATTTAAAAGATACTTACACACAATAGGCCTGAATCACAGAGATGTTAAGCAGGTCTCCCATCAAAAATTCTCTTAATCGCTCACGGTAATCATCAGATCTATGGGCTCGGAGGAGTGGAAAACATGCTTAGACACTTTCATGTTGAAATTGGTGACAGCTGTGGCTTCGTCATGAAAAAGTCATACAGCATTTTTTGTTTGTCTGTCAACTTCTTCAGATACTGGGGTGTCAGAATGGCGGCTCTCCTAGGAGTCATATCGAAAGGTTTGACCACTTCCTTTCTCACACTCTGACTCTCCTCATTTGATTTCACAACTTCCTTCCCCTTATCCACTTTCCTCTTCTTAACCGGTTTTAATTCCTTATCAATCAATAGTATACAAAAATTAAATAATTAACATATCAGTCAAGTCAAGTTAAAAACTGAACAGTAAGCATGTAAATAGTTTACCTTGTCACTGACATCAATGAGAGAATATGGCCATGGAACAACTGAAGATTTTGCTTCACATATTTTACTCCACTGATTCCACTCCAACGGAAGTGGAGAGTCCTCATGACCTCGCACAATGTCGTCTACCATCACACGAGCGTGCAGAGGTGGGATGACCTTGAAATGTACTAAAGTGTTCGGTCGGTCTGTAAAACCCGACCGAATGCAACATGCACAGTCCCACCATCCAACACTTGAAACAGACGACATGATTTAGCCACCTACATCAACTCACAACAGTAAGCAAGCTAATAAAATTATATTGTTTTAAAAGTAATGATAAAATAACTAAGGAGGAAAAAAGAACAAACCAGAAGGTTTTGATAAGGAAATGTGTCTCTGGTAGGAGAAGAAGGTGCAGGCTGATCGACCATCGGAGTATCCTCCGTCGTGGTATGAGCAGACGTCGGTGTAGGATCATCGACAGTATCCGTCGTCGTGGTAGGAACAGACGTCGGTCCAACAGTAGGTGCCGGTGTAGGAGACGCGGCCACTATCGATGTATCCGCCGTCGAAGTAGGAGCAGACACCGATGTAGGAGTAGGTGTCGGTGTAGGAGCATGCACCTGGCCCAATACTAAAGCCTCAAGTCTTCGCAGGCGCTCCTCGTAGGCTTGACGCTCCTCAGCGTGACGTCTGAGCTCCTCAGCGTGACGTCTTTCCGACTCCTCCAACCGGTCGTGCACCCGTTCATGTACCATTCTCTCTATCATTTCAGCCTGCGGTACTCTCGATCGAGACGTAGAAAACACGTCTTTTTGGCGAACTTCCCCTCCAAGCCCCCGCACTCGCCCTGGATGATCCTTTTGCCCAAGGGCCTTATTCAGTGGATCATCCTGAGACGGAGGGGCCGGGACCATCTCCCATCGCTCAGTAGTTCCAGACTATTGTAAATTACAAAAATATTAGAAATGAAGTTACTAATTAGTAAACAACAACTTTTAAAAATATATACTTACAATCTTTGAAGCCAACTCAGCAGTCTCGCTCTGCGGGAACACATATACTCGCTCGTCATTTTTCTTCATGCGACCCAGCATAAATGTCTGCACCCTACTTGCATCGTCAACAGTATCAACAACTGACTGAGTGCCGTCTTCATTCGTTTTCATCAGTAAGCCCTCGCTCTTCCACTTCTCCAACCGCCCCGTATATCCAGCTCGCCCCATGTAGTGCTTATATACATTCTTCGCCCGGTTACGTCTCGCTTGTTCTTGACGTAACTGTTACAAAATTTGTACATTTGTTATACATAATAAAAAATATATTTGTTAAATTTTATTCCTTAAATAATTAAGACAGAATAATTGTAAAAGTACCTTAAACTCTTCAGTCTGGCGATGGTCGTAGAATATCTTCCAGTCCTCCTCCGTGATCATACCATCATACACTACCCCACGGCGGTGACCTCTTGGAGCCCGGTTTGTTAATCCAACCATCTACCAACCGATGCTTGAATTGTCGCAGCGATGTCGCTAGAAGTGATTCAATATTCTTCCGAAGTTCAACCGCGACATTGTATTTCTTCTGCACCATCTGCCACATGATGTCTTTGTCTGCCTTTTCTTGATACTTCCAATCCTTATTAATCGAGCAATGGGATTTTACCATCAATCCCAAGTAAGAAGCAAACTGCTGCTTCGACCCACCAGAATGTCGGAGGTACTTGTCCCAGAACAAATCGATGGGAGCATTTGTCTTCTCAATTTACCATCATCCTTTCTATGGGTAGCATGCCATCGGAGGTTCTCAGCATCTTTCTGAACTGCAAACAAACGTTTGAATCGGGGAATTATCGGTAGATACCACAACACCTTCGCAGGAGAACCCACTTTAGTGCTTATGTGGTTTTTCTCACCCTTTTTTACATAGCGTGATTCCCCACATTCAGAGCAATGGTCATCCAACTCGTTCTCCTTCCAGTACAACATACACCCATTTGGACAAGCATGTATTTTTTTATATTCCATACCCATCGGACACATTAACTTCTTTGCTTCATAAGTTGTTGTGGGTATCACATTGTCCTTTGGTAGTACATCCTTCAGCAGTTGTAAAAGATCTGTAAAGCTGACATCACTCCATCCATGTCTCGCCTTCAGATTGAATAGTTTTAGGACAACGCTCAATTTGTTTTGTGTTTGCGTTTCACATCCACTGTACAACGGTTCCTTTGATGCTTGCATCAGATTTTTGAATGTTTTGGGTTTGTTGGAAAAATGTTGTTCAACATCTTCCATCATTGCATTAAGGTCCTCCTGATCATCTAAATCACTACCTAGTGAATCATCTTGAGTATCCCCAAAATCGTGTGAAGCATCCATTTCTGATTGTTCTGCAACGACGTTATCAGCACATTCAAACACTTGTACTGAATGTTGACCATGCAGTATTGTTATGGCTTCATAGTCTTTTGTAAACCCTCTGCGAATCAGATGATCCTTAATCTTGTCCACACCTCGGTATTTGAAGTCGTTCTTGCAATCGACACAAGGACATCGAATATATCCCTTATCCCTTGGTTTAAGATTGTCAACAAGGACTTTGCAAAATTTATTGACCCCTTGTAGGTACTTGATGTCCAATATGTCACTGTACATCACTGAGTGCTCCATCTCCTTTTTCAACACACACTAGATGTCGTGAACTCGTTCCATTGATCTCCTCTTTTTTTATTTACAGATTTAACAACCTAAACCTATCCAATCACCTAAGATCTCACCGAGGAAAAAGTTAATAATATACAGTAGTTCAGTGATAATTTCGGCAGCATTACCTTACAGTTCTCCTAGTGTAGATATATATATATGAATCGTTTCAATTCACATATATATATGTACACTAGAAGAACACTAGGGTAATGTTGCCGAAATTATCACTGAACTACTGTATATTATTAACTCATTCACAACCTAGATGGTGAGATCAAAGGTCATTGGACAGTCCCAACAGGGACTTTCTAAGACATACCTCTATCAGGTATATCTCAGACAGGTAATTCTATGTTTGAATTGATTTTCCATTGTTTAATAGAAAAACAAAAATAAATTGAAACTTTTAAATACCAACCTGATGAGTACTGGATGGTCAGCTAGCGCGAACAGCACAGAAGAAGGAGAAGTAGGCAAATGCTCTTGCGCGTAGTATATAACACCTATTCAATGAAATTAGAATAAGGTTTTAATTTTATACAAACTTGAATAATTGAACATATTAAACAAACGAACATAGCTGGAACAAACCATGGTCTACTAACCTGGTGAGTAGTGATGATCTACTCACAAAAAGGATTGAAGGGAGATAGTTCAACCGTATGTAGTAACACCTAGCCGAAGAAATTAGAATAAAGTTAAATTCTGGAAAAATTAATTTTGGCATACAAATCAACTTTCAAGATGTTAGTTAGTTGGCAAACAAAAAAAGAAATTTTTAGCAACTAGCTAGGTTACTACCGTGGGTTCTGATCAGGCAAGCCGGTGGCAGAGGTTGACGGGGCAATAGTAAAGGGAGCAACCGGGGTCGTCGGAAATATTCAAGACTGCGACATCAATCAATAAAAGATAAGTTAATCTTAAAAGTTATTAAAATAATCAACACTGATATTGTGCAAAAGATGAATAAAATTGAAACTGTGAGTAATTATGAAGAAGGTTAAATTCAGTGAAATTAGAATCAGGTTAAATTCTAGAAAAAATTTGGCATGACCTTTACGTTCTTTTAGATACTCCACACTTTTTTTACGCAAAAGAAAACACAATAGCAGCATCAGATCAAGGTTCAAGTGATTCTCAACAAAACGCACTAACATTTTAAGCATCATCAGACAGTGAACTGTTTGATTTTTTTTAATATTTCAAATAAAAAACATGACTAAATAAATAAGCAAACAAGAATATGTCAAAAAAGCATCGTGTTGAAACATTTTTAAATACTAACCTGATGAGCAGTGATGGTCAACTCACGACATAGGATGGGAGGGAGACAGCTGAATGAGTTCCAAGTGTAATCACACCTATCCAATATTGAAATTAGAATAAGGTTAATTCTTGAATATTGAGCGTGGTCTGCTTAATTGCTTAACAAATTAGTATATGATATTAGGCCAAGCCAATCGATCTACAAGAAAAGATAAGTTAATCTTAAAAGTTATTAAAACAATCAACACTGATATTGTGTGCAAAAGATGGAAAAAATTGAAACTGTAAGTAATAATGAAGAAGGTTAAATTCAATGAAATTAGAATCAGGTTAAATTCTGGAAAAAATTTGGCATGACCTTTACGTTTTTTTAGATACTCCACACTTTTTTACGCAAAAGAAAACACAATAGCAGCATCAGATCAAGGTTCAAGTGATTCTCAACAAAACGCACTAGCATCAGATCAAGGTTTAATGCTTATTATTTGTGAACATAATCTAATTTTTGAATTCTGCAAACAGCAGGACTACACTGTTGTTTATAATGCCTATCATTTGTGAATCAATCAGTTTTTATTTATTTCTGCAACAGCAAGACTGCACTGCAGTTTAGTGTTTATCATTTGTGAACACAATCTGATTTTTGAATTCCGCAACAGCAGGACTACATTGATGTTTACAATGCTTATCATTTTTGAATCATTTCGGTTTTTTTTGAATTCTGCAACAGCAGAACTGCATTGCTGTTTAATGCTTATTATTTGTGAACATAATCTAATTTTTGAATTCTGCAAACAGAAGGACTACACTGTTGTTTATAATGCCTATCATTTGTGAATCAATCTGTTTTTATTTATTTCTGCAACAGCAAGACTGCACTGCAGTTTAGTGTTTATCATTTGTGAACACAATCTGATTTTGAATTCCGCAACAGCAGGACTACATTGATGTTTACAATGCTTATCATTTTTGAATCATTTCGGTTTTTTTGAATTCTGCAACAGCAGAACTACATTGCTGTTTAATGCTTATTATTTGTGAACATAATCTAATTTTCGAATTCTGTAACAGCAGGACTACATTGCTGTTTACAATGCTTATCATTTTTGAATTATGCAACAGCATGACTACTACTTATAAGGCTTATTGTTTGTTTCACAAGGTGCTGATCAAAACTTCAATTATTGTAATAGACAGCGGAACATACTAGTGTGTGCGAATGTTTATTCACAAGGTGCCAAAAAAGAAATCAGAAACTTGTATTGTAAAATTACCATGAGTTAATAGATAAGTAGGATTATTTTACCGGGTTTTATGAAGATTTTCCGCCTTGTCA
This sequence comes from Limonium bicolor, assembly GCA_023374045.1. Classification (NCBI taxonomy): domain Eukaryota; kingdom Viridiplantae; phylum Streptophyta; class Magnoliopsida; order Caryophyllales; family Plumbaginaceae; genus Limonium; species Limonium bicolor. Next base: position 64,824,473 of record CM041777.1, on the reverse strand, counting down.
ACAAACCGGTGTGTGCGTGTCAACTCCGGCAATTTAATCTATGCAGAAACACAAACACAACCAGAATATGAAGAGAGGGGCAAAACATGTATGCTCCTTAATATATATGTCTTAATTTGCCGGTTAGAGGTTGCAAAATTATCATGAGTTTGCTTCACAAGGTGCAACAGAAGAAATTGAAAACTTCTATTGTTATTAATTTCCATATTGAGAAGAAGATAAGTTTGAGTATATTACCAGTTTTGAAATGAAATTTCCAGCCTCGTTCTAGTGTGCGAGAGACCACTTCACAAGGTGCTGAGCATGTGTAAATGTATATGTTCCTGGTTCGGCATTAAGGATTACAAAATTACTACCGTTTCTTCACAAGGTGCGACAAAATAAATAAGAATTTATATTGTAAACTTACCATGACTTAATAGATAAGTTCGAGTATATTACTAGTTCTAATTAATGAAGATTTTCAGCCCCGACTTCAAACCGGTGTGTCCAACCGTACTACACCTAGCGAATGAAACTAGAATAATGTTAAATTTTAGGAAACATTTGACATGACCTTTGCGTATTTTTACGCACTCCACAATTTTTACGCATAACCACACATAATAGCAACATCAAAATAGGGTTCCAGTGAGTATCAACAAAACCCACAGACATTAAGCATCATTATCACCAAAAATATGCTACAAAAATGTAAAGCCAAACAAAACCTGACTAGGCTACTACACACTAATGTCATCATCTAATCTAACCACGCAGCTTCACAACCGACATCATAAGTATACACCTACTAATTACCTTAACATTCATCTATATATCATACTAAAAATTCACAAGTCAGGACCAAACCATATTCTCAATGTTTTCTTACTTTTTTTTATTCTTTAACAAATATTGCCATTACCATATCGTTTTAGTCTTTGTTGTTATTCATAAGTGTCACTCATGGCATTGGCATTTTGCTCGATTTCAATGAGGTTTTACAAACCTATAAATTGATGAGAGGAAAAACTATCATAACATAAAATACGACAATTCAAACATATTCATGAAGAACCTTAAATGGGTTATAATGGGGATTTATCCGATTTTGGGATGACTATTGGGTTGGGTCGGCCCCGTAAACCCTGGCTCTCAGAGAATCGGGATCAGAACCTTGTCGTCCTCATTAATCAAGCATTCTCATTCCTTCCAAGTTTTTTATTTTATTTATCAACCATTCTCTAGTTCCTTTTAAGTTTTTTGGTTATCAAGCATTCTCGCTCTTTCGAGGATTCCCATATATATATATATATCCGAACACAAAATCAAACTATATCTTGTCAAATTAATCCAAACCCTTTTCATTCAAAATTTCCTATGCTTCACAATTGATTAATGAACTAACACTTTATTCAAAACTGTATTCGACAAATGTTCGATCGATTCAGCAAGCTAGACGAGATGGGCAAGGAAACATCAAACGAATATATTTGGAAGCCATGTCAATGGGTTTAACAGCTCCATACCAGTAGCAGCAAGCGTCGGTGGTGGTGCGAAAGGGCGGTGGTGGCACAGAACGGCGGTGATGGCTCGGAACGTCGGTGTTGTCGCAGTCTCGTCGATGCTATCGCGAAGTCGTTGCTGTTCTGGCGATGGCACGAAGGCGATGGCGCTGGGATGACGGATGAAGAGGGCTGGTGTGGCAAGACGGCGGGTTGGCGACGGTGGTGGAGCGACGGGAGGAGGTGATGGGCGAAATCGCCAAGAAGAGATTCGAGAGCAGAGGGAAAGAGGCGATGGATCGAGCGAGGAGAAAGAAAGAAGAATAACGGGGTTTTAGTTAAAGAGCTTTAAACGACGGTTTCATTATTAACCGTCGTTTAAAATGGTACGCTGAGCAGTTTTAAACGACGGTTCCTAAATAACCATCATTTAAAATATTACGTTGCGCAATATAAACGACGGTTTTTTAATAACCGTGGTTTATGATATCACCGCCGAAGCTATAAATGACGGTTCCTTATAAACCGTCATTTATTAGTGACTAAAAACCACGGTTCTGAGACCAACCGTGGTATAAAGATTCGCGGTCAGATGTTATACGACGGTTTGGTTAGAAACCGTGGTATATAATCTTTTAACCACGGTTACAATTAAAACCGTGGTTTAAATGGCGTCATATTAAATCTTTTTTCCACTAGTGTCATTCCAAATGAATCTCTTAAATAAGGTTTTGAAAGAAGGCAATCCCGACAATTGGAGACCGAGTTTCTACGGGCACCAATCCGAAGTCGTGGTTGTTGCCACTTCTAAGGGGTGTAACCCAGTGCGAACCCACAATAGAATCTCTACAAATGACCAGATATCCATAGGCGACAATTTCAGAGTCAACTAACGATTCTTACAACTCTTTCCCTTTCCTTCCTAGTAATCATAGGTCAAACTAGGTGGCGACTCTAGTCAATTCCGCCTTATAGAGGCATCAGTCCTCGTGGAGCCCATTGAGAGCGGGTGTAGTGCTGACTAGCATTCCCCTTGTGCTTTATGGGAAAGACGGACAATAAAGTAGGTATTTGAGGGATGCTAGAATAACGTGTTTTCACCCTCCACAGAATGGCATTTTCTTGGATCTAGGCTTTTCAATCAGACCATTTAGATAGACCCCCTTCATACTGAAAAATCACCCTCCACACATGAATTGTTAATTTTCAAATTATGACCCATGATCAGACCGAAGCGCCTTGATCTTGTGGTTGAGTTGTACTTGGACTTTTCCTACAAAGGCTTGAAATTTCTCAAAGACTTCATCTTTAGAAGCTTAAAAATTGTCTAAACAAATCGTGAGTAGTCATCAACAATTACAAATACATACCAATTTCCTCCAAAACTTCTGATTCTCATAGGTCCACATAAGTCCATGTGAAGCAATTTAAGTGGCTTGGATGTACTTACCATGTTCTTTGATTTAAAAGAAGTCTTGGTTTGTTTGCTTCTAACACATGCTTTACAAAGATTGGTATCAGATTTCTTAATCTCAGGGAGACCTCTTACCAACCGTTTCTTGACAAGTTTTCTTAAAAAAGATATGCTAACATGCCCTAGTCTTTTGTGCCATAGTGTGGAGTCATCTATTGATGCAGTCAAACATGGAAGATTTAGACTGTCAATATCCTCCAAACTGGTTACATAAACATTTTTCCACCTTTTTCCCTTTAACAACTCCTTACCATTACTTTGACTTACTATACTACAATGTGTAGAATATAAGTGAACTGAGTTGCCTTTGTCACATATTTGAGAAACACTAAGCAAATTGAATTTTAAACCATTAAATAAATTGTCATTATCAATTACATAATCTGAAGTAAAACCAACCTTACGTACACCGATGATTTTTCCCTTCTTGTTGTCACCAAAGGAAATGGTTCCTTGGCTTCCTAGTTAGAGTGAGAAGAACTTCATTTTGTATCTTGTCACGTATTTGGAGCACCCAGTGTCGATGTACCAGCAGGGGTCCCTTCCCAATCGATTTTGCGCTTAACAAGTTAGTAGTGTGGGGTTAGGGTCCTCAGAATATTTGGACCCATTTCCACCAACAATCATTGTTCTAGGATCATTTTTGACTACCCATTTTAGTCCTATTTTCTTGAGTTTCCAATGCCTCATGAATCGTGTCTTATAGCATTTGGCTTCATGATGTCCGGGTTGTCTACATAGGTGGCAGACACCTCTATGACTGGTTCCTGATTGATACCCGACCAGTCGTTTGTTTTTCCACGTGGGTGTCCTAGAATAAGCTTCTAGCTTTGAATGTTTTTCTTTGATAAATGCTAGTTCATTTTCTTTCACGTTAAGAGCAGCAATCAACTCATTGATTTCAGGTTGTTTTCCTAGCTTCATTTTTTCATGAACGACAAGAATTTCACTATAGTCAGTTTGCAATTTCTTGAGTGCATTCATAAGATTTTCTACCTTATCCTTGTCCGAATTTTCCTCCAAATTTTCATTTTCCTCTAAGAGTTCTTTGCTTTCATTTTCCAATGCCTCTAGTTGATCAACTAGTGTGAGAGAAAACTTTCTAAGTCCTAGAAGTTCAGCCTTTAGAATTTTCTTTCTAAGTTTAGAGTAGTTTACCTTGTTTTGTTCTTCTTCCTCTGATTCTGACGTGTCCTCGTCTTGCGCCATCAAGCAAACTTCCTCAGGGAATAGGTGAGCCTTCTCATATTCTGAGAGATCGTTATTTGAGGTTTGATTATTGTCACTTAGTTCTGAGTCTCCCCGTGCAGCAACAAAGGCTTCTTTCCTTAGCCCTTTGTTGAACGATCTTCAGACAAGTTTCCTGACCCTGTCGAGGACCGGGATCTTTGAGGACAGTCTTTGATGTGGTGCCCATGCTGTGAGCACCCGAAACACTTGTCATTGTTCTTCTTCTGATGATCGCCAGTCTCCTTGGGCTCTTTACCATTTCTCATGTTGTTTCTTATGAACTTCCGAAAGTACCTATTATCATAGAGGACCATTTCATCATTGTCTTCTCCTGTCTCAGACTTTTCATTTTCAGCTACCTGAAGAGCTATCCCATTTCCTCTTTCTCTTGTTGAACTTTATGAATTTCTTTACTGTAATTTTAACTCAAACGCCATTAGGGAACCCAACATGTTTTCCAAAGACATCTTAGAGAGATCATGAACTTCTTGCATGGCATTGACTTTGCTACCAAAGGAGGCAGGAAGAGATATGAGGAACTTCTGAATTTGATCCTCATTTGAGATAGTTCTTCCAAGCACAAGCATTTCGTTGACCAGCTTGGTGAACCTTGTGTGCATTTAAGAGATGCTCTTCCCAGCACAAGCATTTCATTTGAGATAGTTCTTCTTACGACACTCAATGCGAGTCTTTTTGTTCTCATCATTCCCTTCATACGTGACTTCAAGAGTTTTCCAATTCTCTTGAGCTGTTTTAGCTGAGGCTACTTTGGAGTATTGCTCAGGTAGTAGTGCACAGTGTAGAATTCTTACTACTCAAGCATTGAATATCAACTTCTTAATTTGATCATCCGTCATGTTGTCGACTGATATGTCTTGTCCTTGAGTATCTTGGAAGGTGTATTCACCGCGTGATATAACCCTCCACATCCTTGGATCATCAGACTTGATGTGAAACTCCATTTTGTTTTTCCAGTGAGTGCAGTTATCTCCATTGAAGAGTAGTGGTCGATTTGGTGCAGAACCTTCTTCTGACGCTAGTAGACTTGCATGAGACATTTCGATCGTCTTCCAAAGCAGTTAGCTTTCTAGAAGAGACCCACTCTGATACCAATTGAAACTAACTGATGCTCCTAATGTGTCCCCGATCGATCGTGGACGTATCGTTGTCCTAAGTGAACTACTTGATAGTTGAGGAAAAGCAATAGATAAACTCAAACTGGAAACTCCATTTCGATTGAAAATGTACACACAAAAATTCACTCAATCTCCCTCGCCCTACCCACGGACTCCGGGACAGTTTGGGACTTTATCCCATAGTCCTCTTCCCTCTCCTGACCGTCGGCCTACAGTTCCCCAACCGTTTCCCGACTGATTAGTCTATCAAATACACAACGTATTGAAACTTGACACCCGTCCTACCTAGCTCACCAACTCTCTAGCTCTTACACACATTTTAGTCTGACTCACACTTGCTCAAGTTATCTCTACCTTTTTCTCTCAATGTCAAGCTTACTTACATAGGATATTAACGCACATATTTATACATGTTAGTTAACATATAACTAACAGCCTATGATCACCTAGAGTCTAGGAGCCAATTATTGCTTCACCCTTTAGCATAACAGCCAACTCAATTGTAGATTGATCTTTAACTTGAGCTGGAGCCGTCAAAACACGTGTCGCCTTGTGATTGAAGACGTCGGCGGCAGTTCTCTCGATTGGTCGAACACCATTTGTGTACTCAACTTGTCTGATCTTGTATGGCTCATTAATGCTCATATATGCTCTCTTTAGACTTCATTATGGCTACGTAATAATGTGTATTAATAGCCCTTGATTTATCTCGTTATCTTGCACATTAATGAGTAATGCTTTTGTCGTGAGCTGGTTGCTTATGTGGATGTGAAGGTCTGCATAGGTTTATCGATCTCCTTGTGGTGTTTTGTCCTTGTCTTACTTCTGATGCATGAGCGATGTGGTCTTGTGATGCTTGACTTCTTGTGTGTACTAGATGATTTATCATGAGCTCTCCTAGACAGGTGCCCGACTAGTTGGGCACATGTCACGAACTGAGTGCACTTGCAACCTTGCGTGCTAAGCCACTCCTTTACCTGTTTATCTGAATCTTAATGCTTAACAAACATATTAAATATACAACACAAGGTTTGCTATCATCAAAACTAAAGGTTCTTTAATTAACAGTTGATTTCCACCTACTTATTGAGAAAATACTAAAACAGTATAAACCTAAGCAAACACTGGGCATCTGCACCCAATTCACTACAGTACAACAAGGTTGTATCCACAAGAAAATTTGTATCTAATCCCAAGCTTCGGTATTCTAGTAAATGTAACAAAGAACGGTAAGTGAGTCCTTAGTCGGTGGCAAGCTTAATTGTTCGGTTCACACAGTAAAAACAGTAACCAAGAAATCTAAAGCGGTTTTAGATGAATGGATGAAGAATTACCCTAGGACAATGGGGAATCACCTTAAGTACCCAATTAAACTCAAAAACATACATCTTTCTCTTGTTGTCTATTAGAATTAATATAAAGATTCCTCAAATCATGGACCAATCAAATCTTATCTAATTAATCAAACCTTTTCACTCAAAGAAGGCTAAAATCATTAGATAACATTAAACATAAGCTTTTAATAATAGCCCAATGGTTTTACCCCTTAATCAAGAGTGCAAAAGCTAGGGGGTTTATCCCTTCTTAGTTTAAACCCCAATCTCAAGAATTAATGCTGAAAGGAGTCACCGCAAAGGCAATAGATCAATTTAAAACATTAATTAAGCATTGAAGGAGATAATACAACATTTCATAAATAAGGTAGGTAGGTCTACAAGCATTCAATGAGTATTTTTGGGGTCAAACCCCATCCTAGGATACAAATGAAGTTTACTCAACCATCAAGAATTGCAAAATAAGAGAAAAGTAAGAAATAACCATGGGAGGAGCTTGAGAGCTTCAATGGGTGTGGAATCTTCAAGCTTTTCCTTTTCCTCTTATTCTCTTCTTGTCTTCTCTTCTTTATTCCTCTATTTTCACCTCTTCTCTCGTGGGTTAGGGTTGGAGTCAGGTGGTGAAATTTAATGAGATAAGGGTGCTCAAATTCCCCTTTACAAAACACAAATTTAGGCAAAAATTACGACCAACCCACCCACCTAGGGAGGTCTCGTGGGTTAGTCGCCCCTGTGAGAAGGCGTCACGTGCCCTCATTTTTAACCCGACCGACCCACATGGGGCGGTTGCCCTGGGTAGGTCCATTATAGTAGCTACATGATGAGTTTGACCGACCTGCCTGGGGCAATCGTGAGTCGGTCCATTCTAGTAGATTAGGATGACTCCAACCGACTCACCTAGGATGGTCTCCTAGGTTGGTCAAATCTAGAAAGAGCTCGTTTTTCACCAAAGCATTCCTGAAATTTCTCGTTGTTCTTGACCTAGATCCCAAAGCATTGAATATTTCCCAACGCATCTTTTTCACCCAAAAGCATGCTCAAATGAGCTTTTACCTAAATTATAACAAAAAATGTATAAGTTCCCCTATAATAACAAAATGCTCTATAAAGTTGTTAAATGAGTCATGAACCAAACAACATATAAGTAAATAAAGATCCTATAATTACGTTATTTCACCACTTATCTTTTTGCTTGTCCTCAAGCAAAACTAGGAACCAACATGAAAGAGGAATATTCAAAACAAGCAAGTGTTCACATGAATTCCTGGAGAAAAAAGAGTAAAAAAACTAATGAGGAGTGCGAACCAACCTAATCATGGTGACAGCGGTGTGCTTAGAGCAAATAAAAAGATGGTGTTTTGGGGTATGATCTAGAGTGCTTCAAAGTTCTTAAAGATTATGGGACTTGAGAAACTTTTACCATGGCCAGCTTCGCTCAAGAATGTACAATAAAGAAAAACAAAAGGAATAATAGTTTTTTGAATTTGATTCACTTTTGCAATAAGAGGAAAGGAAGAGCTATTTAGGCCTTTTGCCTTTGGACTCAAGAACACTCAACTCTCGTTTTGTTGGTTACTGATGGTGTCTCTCAAGTCCATTCTATTAAAAAATTCACAAAGAAGCACCCTTTTGCAATTCCAAGATGAGAAGATAGAAAGAACCCCTAAGCAATATGATAGGATCGGGGTGCTGACCGAATAGGTCTGAGGTGTTAGTCTCAAACCAACCCTGCTTGGAGATACGTATTTGCCAAAGATGATAACGCGGAAGCTTTTGTATTAACTTAACAAGATAGGATTCTTCTTATATTGAAATTCAATATGAATTACAACCTAGCTTCCTATCTTGGGATTCGACAAAGGTATTCTGTCTCATCCAACACTCGCTCTACTCTAGGCGTCGATCAATGCATAACAAGGAATAAAGGGAGTGTTTTGTGTGCTCTCTTGGTAATAAATACGTCAGCTAAAGTGACAAAGTCACACTAAGATCTCTTAGAATATTGTGCCTCTTAAAGCTATCTTTTCTCTCTCTCTTGGACATTTGGAAGTGAAATCCCCAAGTATTAAAAATGACTTCTACATGCTTAAATACTGATAAAACTCAAAGTAACTACTCCCATGATGTGTAAAATGGTGTTTTCACGATGTCCCACGTCTTCCCACTACACATTAGGCGGGAAATATCTTAATTACTCTGTAGAGGGACTCGTACTGGCGCTCTTTAAGCTTGATTGCCTTGATTTTTGAGCCTAGTCATAAGTGAACGTGTGTGACAGTTATTTCCTTAAATTTCTCCAAGTTTTAACAGTAGAGGTTCGCCTCATAGATTCTAGAACTTTCCAGGAGAATATTATGTCGTAGAATGACACCTTGTGCAGTGAGACTCCTTCGTCGCCCAGACTTGCTCTGATGCTATTATCAGTGAGACTTCTTCTGTCACCAGACTTACTCTGCTGCCATTATCAGCAAAACCTAGGGTTCCAATAATTTCCCCCTTTTGCTGATGATGCCAAAGGGAACCGACTCAGTCAAGATGAGATAAAGTTCCCCCTTAAGTTGAGCATCATTTATAAGATGGTCTGCGCATCATTTATTGGACTAAGGGAAAATCAATCAATGAGGCTGGTTCTTCCAAGCTCTGACGACCTTAGGTGGTATTATCATACATAATGGTCACATTTTGATCAAAAATACCATAGTATTAAAACTACTTGAAGCTGGAACTAGTCAGCTTGCTTTCTGCACAAGATTCGTAGAGATAGTCGGCTTGCTTCTGCACAAGATTTACAGACCGAGTATGCTTACTTTCTACACGTGATTTTCATATATATATATATATATATCGGATATTCACATCGACACGTGCCATATTTCCTTAAGATCACTAATATTAGAGTCATAAACCATATTTCCTTACCATCACGAGTGATGGAGTCATAAATATTATAACATAAGAATGGAGAAATCATAAATTTGAGAGACACTTGAGAGACTATGTCCAATAAAAGCAACTAAGTTAACATTTTCAACTTTAAATAAAGAGGGGTTACCAATGGAGCCAATTCTTATGATTTTTATTTGCATGTTGTCTCTAAAAGTAACCTTTCCCCCTTGATGGTCAAAGTAAGTCGTAAACTCAACTTGGTTTCCTGTCATATATCTTGAACAACCACTATCCAGAAACCAAGAGTCATTGTTCCGAGCCACTCTGTCTACAAAAAGCTACTGGTTACTGTTGGGAACCTAGATGTACTTGGGTCCCCTCTTAGACAATAATGAAGAAGTACTATAGTTACGATCACGCGCTTTGATAATTGTAGACACACTAGATATATTAAATGACAAATCATGACGAAGTTTATTACATGAAGACTGATCGTGAGCGGTTTTCTCACCATTGTGAGCCATCAAGCACATCAACTGGTGGTGCCTGATTCAGCCTTTTCTGAGTAGGAAATTTCTACCAACTTGAGATATTTTTCAGCCAACGCAGGCTCTGATACCACTTGATAGGATCGGGGTGCTGACCGAGTAGGTCTGAGGTGTTAGTCTCAGACCAACCCCTACTTGGAGACAAGTATTTGTAAAAGATGATAACGCAGAAGCCTTTGTATAAACTTCACAAGACAGGATTTTGCTTATATTGAAATTCTATGTGAATTACAACCTAGCTTCCTATCTTGGGATTCGATAGAGGTATTTTGTCTCATCCAACAATCACTCTACTCTAGAAGTAGATCAATACAGAATAAGGAATAAAGGAAGTGTTTTGTGTGCTCTATAGGTAATAAATACCTGCTGCCTTCCTCCTCCACCGCTTTATGAAGCCAGACATGGACTCATTTCCAGTTTGGCGAGTGCTAGCGAGGTCGGACCGAGTGATCTCCAAATTCTTGGCATACTCGAAGTGGGTCAGAAAAGCTTCACATACTTCCTCGTATGTCTTGGCGTTCATCCTTTGAGTTAGATACCACTGTTGGGGAATATCATCCAGGTACTAGGTGAAAACCTTAGCCTTTTGCATGTCATTGAGTCTTAGGATAGACATCTCCTGATCAAACATGGCTAGATGGATCTGAGGGTCGGTTGAGCTCTTGTAGAGAGCCAGAGTAGGGAGCTTTAGCTTTGGCGGTAGCTCGACATCGGGATAGGATCCCATGGAGAAAGTAGTCAAAACCAGCAGGTTTGCCGGCCTTTTTCATACGCTCGATGCGCTTTAGAGCCCTCAGGACTTCTATAGCCAATTGATTCCCAGGGGCGTCACCCCTGTGCCCGCCTTGAGTGTCGTGACCTTCCAAGGAGGCATTATCCATGGCGTATAAGGGATTGACGAATCCCTGCATGGGTCTTTCCC